>RJWM01002507.1:0-127639 GCA_004363535.1 Dasyprocta punctata | reverse complement strand
CCAATTATGCAGAAGAATATAAATGGCACTACTAGACTCTCCACTGGTGGACACAGCCATTAACAATTTCTTGTATATTCCTCTAGAGGTTTTCTAGGTATATACACATAGAAAAAGACAGGTGAGTATTTGTGTAGGTATATGTCTGTGTGTCTCATGCACACAGACACACTTATGTGTATTGTGGTTTACATTTCAAGCTGTACCACCCCTTGCCCTTTTTGCCTGGTGATGAAATACTTTGGACATCTTTCTATATCAGGACGTAGAGACTGACCTCTTTCATTCTCAACAGTGGCGTAGTATCTTATGCTCCTTCTATTTCTTCGCAATGACTTTCAGAATTAATAACAGAAGGATGGAATTAGTGTCCTGCATTCGTGGTGCTAAAGTAAGAATCTTTATTTTATGAGTATCCAGGAAGGATGCTTCTGTCAAGGTCACATGGCCTGAGTGGTTTGAGAAATCTGAGACAGCTGTTACTATTCCTGAGTTTCTATCCACGTGTCTGGGGCCATGTGAGGGGCTTTCAATAACTCAGACTTCTTTCATTTTCATACCAGTCCTTGGAGTGAGGTATAATTCCCATTTTACTGATGAGGAGATTGAAGCTAGTAAAGCCAAATTTGCTGGAGGCCATACAGTCAATTGAGTGCTAGACACCAGGTTTGAAAAAGCAGGGTACCTAAAATCTAGTTTCAGCCAGGTGTGGTGGAGCAGTCAGGAGGCTGAGGGAGGAGGGTCATTGTGAGTTCAAGACCAGCTTGGGCTGCAAAGTGAGTTCAAGGCCATCCTAAACTGCATAGTGAGACCCTGTCTCAAAAAATAGGGCCGGGGAATTAGCTCAGTGACTTAAGTGCCTGCCTGGCAGGCGCGAGGTTGTGAGTTTGATCCCTGGTACCGAAAAAAAAAAAAATCTAGTTTCATGAGTTCCAAATTGATTGGTTTAGAGCCAGCGAGGTATTTGCATGGCAGTGACTTGGGGGACCAAGTAGCAGTGGAGCAGAGACAGAAATGATGCACAGGGAGGTGAAGACAAGAAAGAGCTGCTTGCCAGCGTGGTGGTTCACATCTATAATCTTAGTACTCCGGAGGCTGAGGTAGGAGGGTTATTGCAAGTTCAAGGCCACCCTGGGCTTCACAGTGAGTTTGAAGCCAGCCTGTGCTACATAGCAAGACCTTGTTTTAAAAAAACAAAAGCAAACAAAAAAAAAGAAAGAAAGAGCTGGTCTTCAGGATGTGTCATCTCCTAGCATGTGCTGGGCTGTATGGGAAACACAGAAGTAAACTACTGAAGCACATTCTCTGTCCTTGGGAGGCTTGTGATTTCACAGTGGGACACACAGAGGCAAGACTTGACTGCAGCATAAGGTGAAATGGGCGAGTGCCATCATGGAGCTGCAGAATGCTCTGGGTTCTCCAGGAAGCCAGGATTGGTTTGGGCTCGGGAGCCCAGGGAGGCAGCCTTCCCAAGGAGCAGCTATCTGAACTGGCCCTTGTTTTCCACTGGCTGAGCAGGGGAGCTGGCTGGTGCGTGTGGTGAGGCTGGGGTAGCTTTGGCAGGGAATGAGTGGGAGGATGTGGCGATGGAAGAGCTCAATAGTAGTTCGAGGCTAGATTGTAGCAGTCCTCGAAGGCCATTAAAAAAAAAACTCGTGGTTTATATTGAAGATCCCAGGGGCACCATCAAAACTTTTTGAATAGCAAAGTGATACACAATCAGTGTTTATTAGGGCACACTGCAGGATATGGCAAAGGGCTCAAGAGGGCTCAGCTGCACCAGGGAGACTGCAACAGGTGAGCTGAACACAAGCTTCACCAAAGTCATTCCTGGACTTCCTGTGGCAGGTAGGACTCATTGGCCCATCACGTAAAGGATCAAACGTATTGCCATTTACCAGTATCTCAGATTAAACATATTATTCTGTCAAAAAATATTTGAAAGGACTTTGAAATTCTTCTTTTTTTTAATGGAGGGCAGAAGATATTTATTGAGAGAAAGAAAGCTTCTGTCTGAGGGACACAAGGGGGCTTGAGTGGGTTGCCCTGAAATTCTTCTTTTAAATTTTGTTTTTCCAGTGCTAGGGATTGAAACCAGGACCTCACACATGTTAGGCAAGCGTTTTAACCTTTCAGCTATACCTCCAGCCCCTGGAATTATTCTTATTTTACAGTCTTCATTTTCAACGTTGAAAGCAGCCTTTTTTTTTTTTTTTTTTTTTTTTTTTTTTTTTTTTTCAAATCTTAAAAGTAGCTTTGCAAGTCCCTCAGAAACTTGCAGGTCCATAGTGCTACCAGCACCAGAGTGAGGGAAGAGAGCTCTTGATCGTGACTGGTTTTCTAGCTCAGGAGTGGGGGAGGTTGGTGTCACTCATTTCCAGAGATTTAAGTCTGAAGAGAGGAGATGCTCTGAGGCTGGTGAGTTCTAATGAAAGAACTCAGTGTGGACTGTGTCAAATGAGAAGTCTCCACAGTGCTTCTGAGGAGCTGTGGCTGTGTGTCTGGAGCCCAAAACAGGCTGGAGAAATAGGAATTCATTCAGCCTCAGTCAGCATAGACAGGGGACAGCTCCTGTTAGGGAGTAGAATAGCAGAGGCCTTCACTGTGGGTGACGCCCACACAGCATGGCAGGAATGCAGGGAGAGGATCCTATAAATGTGGTCACAGTGTGACATTGTGCTGAGGGTGAGGAACCAGGAGAATGCAAAGCTGTGGAAATCCAGCTTCAAGAAAAGGATGGTTCATCGTGTCTCCTGCAGGTGAAAAGGGTCACGCCAGAAGGCAATGAAAGGAGACCATTAGTCTTGAGAGAGGCTCAGGTGACCCTCAAGGAGACAGTGTTAGTGGAGGGCCAGAAGAACTGAATCACCAGGAATCAGAGGGAAGCCATGGTGAATTTGGACTGTTTTCTGGGAACACAATGGGAAAAGAATGGGTTGAGACAGGTTGAGGGGAGTTCTGTGTGGTGGAGATGAGAGGGGGAGGAGCCTATGGGAAGGCAGGCGGGGCGGAGAAAGGGTTGAGGGTGCTGGGAGGCTGGAAAGCATCAAGGTGGAGGGAAGGCACCGCCTTATCTATGCTCTGCAGCAGATGGACAGTATGATTTTGACAACAGTCACTGAACTCCTGCTGTGGGGTGGGTAGTGCAGTGATACCATATGCCAAGTGTCGTGGTTGGTGGCACAGTGACGCTCCCTACTTAGGCAAGACTGTGAGTTGACTCTATGCTCTCAAGAGCAGGGGCTTTTGGTCTTTGTGGTTAGATTATGTATTTGTCAACAGCCCAATGGACTCGTGGCACCAGTCCTACAACATCCCAGGCCAGTCTCCCTCCCTTTTCTTTTTTTAGTGTTCTGCTGTGGGGCATAGGACTCATGAAAAAGAATATGAGTAACACTTGTAAGTTTTAAAGCACAGTTAAAGCAACCTTTGTGGTCACATTTTCTACCTACCCAAGGACCTGCCCTTCCAGGCCTTGTTTCTCATGAAAATGTAGACAAGTAATTTTTTTCCAGGTTCCTCCTGTGCGCCTCTCAGTGCCGAATTCTGGAGCACCCAGGTATTGTGTGGATGCAGGAATGAATATATGATGATCCTTTATGGGAAACAAAGGGGCTTATTGAGCAAGTTGGTGAAAGATGAGTCTCCTAGTTGATGGTGATAAGAGAGGATCCTGTTTCCTGAAAGCTCTCTGGGTGTGAATGCACTTTCTTTGCTTGGTTCACGTCACGGGAGATTTCCCCTAACCAACAGGAAGGCTCTTTGCTAAGAAGTCCAGCTCCTAACATCCCAAATTCTATTTTGGGGAAGGGCTGAAGCCCAAGGGTCAATCTACATTTAATGTAATTCTCTTAGCTACTTGGAATTTGAAGTATTTTCTTCAGTGGAAGTATATGATTTTTTTTTTTTAAGTTTTAGGCAATTTTACTTTTGAGATGGGAGACAAAAAAATTTTTTTTTCTGGTAATCTTTTTGGGAACATGCAGATTTTTTCTTTTCTTATTTCTGATTATAAATGTAATACAAAGTTTAAATTATGTAAAGTACTGCAGAAATACAGATGACAGAAAATGACAATTCCCCAATATCCACCTTCCTTGTCCGTGGATAGTTACTATAACTTTTTTTTTTTTTTTTTTTTGCGGCACCGGAGATTGAACGCACAACCTCGCGCCTGCCAGGGCAGGCGCTTAAGGCACTGAGCCAAACTCCTGGCCCTGGTTTTTTGAGGCAGGGTCGCGCTATGTAGCTCAGGCCGGCCTTGTGCTCGCATTATAGCCCAAGCCGGCCTCGAACTCACAACGCTCCGCCTACCTCAGCCTCCCAAGTGCTGGGATTAAAGGCGTGAGCCATCACGCCCTGCTAGTTACTATAACTTGATACATATTCCTGTATTCATTGACAGATTCGAATGATTGTGGTAATGGAGATTGAACCCAGGGGTGCATTACCACTGAGCTGCCTCTCCAGCTCTTTTTAGTTTTTATTTTGTGACAGGGTCTAACTTATCCAGACTAGCCTTGAACTTATAATCCTCCTGTCTCAGCCTGAGTGACTGGTATTACAGGTGTGCATTATGATATCCAACTCTTCCTTTAATTAAAAAGAAAACTGTATACTAGAACCAGGTGTGGTGGCGCACCTCTTTAATCCCAGCACTCAGGAGGCTGAGGTAGGAGGAGCGTTGTGAGTTCAAGGCCAGCTTGGGCTACAACGCAAGTACAAGGCCAGCCTGAGCTACATAGTGCGACCCTGCTTCAAAAAACCAGGGCCCAGAGTTTGGCTCAGTGGCTTAGGTGCCTGTCTGGCAGGTGCGAAGTTGTGAGTTAGATCCCTGGTGCTGCAAAAATAAAAAAACAAACAAAGCAAAACAACAACAAAGAAACTGTATACTAATAAAATATAATTGCTCTTTATTTTTACAGAAAAATGTTTTAAATTTACATACTTTTAAAAGATACAGTGTTTCATTAATCAATATATAAAGGTCATCTTTCTACCTGTACCTACCTATAGATTTACGTCATTCAAAATTCTTCCATTGTATGAAGAACTATACCTTAACTAATGTTTAAACAATACCTAATTAGGTTGTTGGTTTGTTTGTTTGTTTTGCTTTTGTGCTGACCAATAACACGGAGCACTTTTAAACCGTTAGGGTTGGGCAGTGTGTTTTAGCTGAGGAGGTCATGAGTCTAAGTTCTGTGAGGAAGTGGAAGGCTGATTCTCCAAAACCCTCTCCATCTTCTCCTGACAGCAGACAGACAGACAGGAGAGGAAAAGACCTTGCCTGTGACCCAGGGGAGTCCCCACCTCTTCACCTCTGCAGAGGCGAGGCACCAGCCTTGTGTCCTAAAGCACATTAGACCAACTGACATTGCCATTTTGTCTTGCTTTTCTGCTTTCCTCCCTCCTCCTGTTTCCCTCCTTCCCCCACATCTTCCTTTCTGTCGCTAGTTGGTGACCCGTGGTGACTTCCTCCCCAACTCTCCCTTCATCTCCCAGTCACCTGTCGGTGTCACAGGTGACACTCACCCATCCCCCAATGCAGCCTCCCCCTGCCCCGACTTTGATCTTATTTTCACCCCTGCTCGAATTTCCAGTCTCTCTAGATGGTGCCCTTGTTAGTATCTGCTGGCTTCTTCTGTTGTCTCCGCTGTAAAGCATATTAAGCCTACTGCTTTTCCAACTCGCTTGCCCTACCTACCATTTAAAGGCATTAAGTAAAAGTCAATCTTAACACAACTACCCCAGCAGCCTCTTTACCCCATGTCACCTAATACTTTCCTCACTCTCTACTTCCTGGTCAGTGAAAAGTAAATTTCCTTTCCTTGCCAGGTGACTTCATTTTTAGGAGAAACTCCTGCTGATGTCGCAGGGAGAGTACATGGCTTTGGCTACAATCTGGCCTGGCTTCAAATCCAGGTTCCTACTCACTAGCTGAGTGGTCACAGCAGGTAATTTTATTCACACACACACACACACACACACACACTCACACACACGAGAGCAAACCCAGAGCTTTGCACATGCTATGCACTGAGGTATATCCATAACCCATTTTTGAGCTTCATTTTCCTCCTCAATAAAATAGGGAATAATATCCATCTTGCAGATAGGATTGTGCTATGATGTGGAAGTAGATGTGTGTCCAATGCCTGGCACATCGTAAGTGAGCCAAAATGCTTACTACTATTGTCATTGTCGCTTGGCTTCTCTTTAGCAAATTTGTTAGTGTTCAGCTGATCTCATTATGTGTTACAAGGGACCAAAGATTCAAAATATCCAAGGTCCTGTTAGATATGGATCCTATAATATTGTAAAAATTTAAGCATAAATATTTTTGGCAACTGATGGTTCTATTTGTGACAGTGGTAACTAAAATAATTAGTAAAAACAAAAACTTAGGATAAGAATTTAAATATCTTACTGAAGGCTCTTGTGCAAGAAATAAGTTGTATTTTTTAGGAAATAGCTGTTCCCATTAACCCCAGATGGTTTTTAGAATCTGGGCTGACTTGTTTGTTTTTTCTTCTTTGCTAAGGTTCGGCAATTGTTTCAAGGGTTGTTCTTCGTAGTTTAATTACTGACACAAGCATGCACTTTCTGGGACTCTAAGCACTAAGACTTTTCCAGTTCACTTGGGAGTTTGTCAAGGATGGTGATAGTTTTCTGGCACCCTCAAAAGCAGATCAGTGTACCCTGTTTACAGAGAACACGCCAGATTTTAGGATTTCATGTCGAGTGTCCTGGAATTACTTGATTGGAGGTCTAGTCTTTGCTTACTGGTTTCTGATGATCATCCCTTAAGCCATTTCACTGACTGCATTGAGAAATGATAAGGAAATCAAATCATGGAACTCCCATTGTCTTTGAATGCCAAAGGAAAGCCAGGAACTTTTGTTCCTGAATGCCAAAATAGTGAACTTATCCAAGGTCTCACAGCTTATCAACAACAGCTGCAAGCTGTATTTGATCTCTTGAGCCAGTGACTCCTTTGGCCTCCAACTGGGGTTCTCTCACACATGAGGCTGGGTCATCCCTCCTCTGATGTCAGCCAGGCAATGATTTCGTGAGGACTTCTGCCTTTTGTGAGAGCCCATCTCTCTGGAGGAGCCTTGAGTCCCTGTACTGTTGGGTTCTCCATGAACACTGCCCCACAGGGAGTATGCATTCTGCTTGGGAGGTGCTGGCAAACTCCGGGCATATGGTTTGCAAAGTTTGCTTTTGCTAATCCTTTTGGGGCAAGTTGGGTAGTGTGATCCCTTCCTTTTTAAGTGGAAGAAGGCTTTTTGAGAAATGACTTGCCCAGGCTATCCCAAAGTTATTAGCAGGTCTAAATTTGAATTTTACCTTCAAAATCTTGAGACTCCATCAGTGTGGGAGACTGAGGCAGGATAATCAAGAGTTTGAGGTCAGCTTAGGCAACTTAAACCCACTGTCAAAATAAAAATAGAAAAGGGCTGGGGGCTCTGTCTCAGTGGTATAGCACTTGCCTAGCATAATTGAGGTCCTGGGTTCAATCCCCAGCACCACAAAACAAGCAAACAACCGCAAACTTGACACTCTTGCCTCACTGCTGAACTTTGCTAAGCCTCTTGGGAGGTCATCTGCTGATGGCTCAGAGGCAGGAGCTGTGAAAATTGGATGGTCAGATGGAAGGAAAAGAAATTGGCAGTGAGCTCCTCTTTCCCTCCCTGCCTGCCTCTAGCCGGATGTCCCCTCTCAGGTGGCTGCTGGAAAGAGTCCTGGTGAGGGAGGGTCAGGAAGGGCTCTTGGCCCATCCTGTAGACCTTGTAACGCAAGCATGAGTGTCAGGAAGTGCTTGCCCAGGAGCTCAGCTGCCTGATAAGACTACAGCAGTCCTGTCTGTCCCTGCAGTGAGATGCCTGGAGCTTCAGGATTCTGGACTTCACTGAGTGGTTCTACTTAAGCCAGCTGGAGATGCAGACCCCAGCGTTAGTATGTTGTCTTGTCATGCAAAGCCCCCATTTTTTTTTTTAAAAACCTTGTTTCCTCCCATTTTTTCCTGAACCAGGCAAGGAGGCTCTGAGGCCAGCTGGGCCATGTGTGTCCTTTGCCATCTGCCAAGCCCCGCTCCTCAGGCCAGGGCCTGGGTTTTGGCCAGTGCTCTCACAGTTCCTCTCTGCGTCCAGGCCCTGTGGGCCTCTTAGTGTTGCTGAGCAGGTAGCCTACCAGGGGCTGGGAACCCTGATGCTGGCCCCTGCGCCAGCCTTGCAGTGAGGATGGGGGGCTCTCGCAGGTCCCCCTGAGGCTGCAGCCAAAGGAGCAGAGATGATTTCCTTCCCTGAAGGTGCTGTCAGGCATACGTGACTCTCCCTATTTTCTTCCTTCCTTTGTTGCATATTTGTTTTTCGTGAGTCTCATGGTCCCAGTGGCTTCCAGAAGAATGGAGTGGAAATTCCAAGACTGGAGGCCCTGTATGTACGAGTTCTCATTTCTCTTCAGTCCATTATGCTGTGTTAGAATACAGGGGACAATGGTGATTGGTATCTTGTGACAGAAAAATTTTATTTAATAAATATGTCTGTCTTTATCAATCTCTTTGATCCATAGAGGATAACTTACAGTATATTTTCATATTTCCCTAGGAATGGTGTAATAGAATAAATTCTCCTTGGTGATGAGCCCAGATCTTTAGGCTGCCACTTCCTCTCAGTCCACTTGAGCTGCCACTAATAGTTCTTCCTAGACTCTTGTTTTTTTTTTAAAAGAAGGTTGACCATTTTTCTTAGTAGTCATGGATGACTACATTCATCATGAGGAATTGGTGCCTATACCTAAAGGATTTTTATTTTTCTTACAGACACCTTATCGACTATCTTCTGTCTGTCTCTCTTCCTCTTCCTCTCCTCTTTTGGCCTTCCTAAGATTTTGATGCTTCCTGGTTTTATCGATTGCTTCTCAGAGCTCTCTCTGGCTAGTTGGACAGCCGTCTGCCTAGTTAGTGGAGCATCCCTTCCACAGAGCCAAATGGTTCCCAGTGTCCCTGCTGTCATTTGACCATAGAGTGGTTGTAAAAGGCACCTGCTTTCTGGCGAGCTGCCGTAAACGAAAGGCAAGGGCCCCAAGGATGATCTCATTCAGGCGCCACTTCCTGAAAGGGGTGATTACAGAGCCAGGCCCGGCTGAGGGGTATCAGTGGCCCTTCTCGGCCAGCTGTTCTGTGCACAGAGACCCCGTTTGTAGATGAGTTTCTGGGGTGAAGTGGCAATACTATTTTGTTCACCAGGAAATAATACCCTGTTTCTCAGTTTTCCCCTTCTTGATGGGCAAGGCCTTGGCCTCTGGCAGGGGTGGAGCTTCCCAGCCTCCAGGAGGATGGGTTGGAGTGTAATGTGAGGAGATGACCTCTCACCCATGTGATTTTTCTGAGCCCTGCCCTGCCCAGCTAGTTAATTCTACAAGACCTGAAGCTTGACCAATACAGAGAGCCCAGAGTTGTACCCTGTGGTAGAGAGAGAGCCATCTCCAATCAAAGGTCTGGATGGCTAGTGCATGCTTTTGCCTACTGATTAAATTTTACTAAACTCCTCCTGGGGGTGAGATCCTAGGCCAGTAAACACAAGAACTACTCCCCAACTCTTCAGACCTGGCACATGCAATCTGGATCTTTGAGCCTTCCCTTCTTTTGACACTTTTCTCTAGCCTATAGACAAGGTCAGGTGTCTTCCACTGAATGAAACTTTCCCTTGGCCCTGAACCCCTGCCTATCTACCCTCCAAGCTTCATTCCTCCTCCCATTACATATTTTGAAGGAATAGGCTATACTTATTATTTTACTCTCATTTATTCCACTCCCTGTTGCCACTGGGCTTCTACTGACTCTATTGAGGTACTTGGGTACCCAGCTCAGACCACGCATTTCCACCCTGACATCCCACATCCAAGACTCCTATGTGTACCTTGCACATGTTTGTTCCCCAGTCTTTATCTTTCTCCCTCCCTCCTTCCCTTCGTCCTTTCCTTCCCTCCCTCCCTTCCTTCCTTCTTCCTCTTCCTTTCTTCCTGCCCATCCCCTTTCACAATGCTGGGGATCAAGCCCCAGGTATCTAATTCTTATTAGTCCTGCAGGTATCCGTTTAAAGGCCACTCTGTCAGGGAAGCCTTCCATCATTCCCCTTGCTATGCAAGGCCTTTACTTATTTATTTATTGTTATTTTTATATTGTGGGTCTGGTACTTCCCTGTAGCTCTCTGAAATTTGTAAATTATTAATTATTTATAATAATTCATTGGCTGTTTGTCTTCCTCTCTGCACTGAAAGAGCCACAAGAGTAGAGCTTCTCCACTTCACTGTTCCATTCCCAACACCTAACACCATGAAGAGTAAGGGCTTGATGAATATTTTTGTCCCATTGAATGCATCATTTATCCCTGTGAATGTCCTCCTTTCCTTGTAAGCACCACACTGGTTGATAGAACCACCATCCATTTAGTCACTCAAGGTGAAGACATTCTTGACCCTTCCCTTCTTCTGATTACCATTTCCACTCACTTACCAGTACGCTAAATCATTTTGTAATTTGACTTTTCCTCACCATATTGACTACACAAACTCTAGTTTGTGCCCACATCATCTCTCATTTCGATTGCAGTAACATCTTAATCATTCCCCTATAATGCTGTTCCTTCCCATTTTAAATTAATCTCTCTATCCACCTGCTAAAGGGACGGTTCCACAATGAAGATCTACCCATGCCATTCCATTGAGACTCTTCCACTGACTCCCCATTACGTGGGTTCCTTAGCCTGGCATTGAAGGTCCCACTGTAAGTAGACTGTCATCTGTCTCACAATATTAAAGCCAAGTCTGTTTTTACAACTGTTTCAAACATAACTATGAGCTGCTGAGATCAGGAACGGCCCTCTTTGTAATTTGCATGCCTGGTACATAGCATTTCTTTTAAAAGAGAGAACAGCTGAGATCCAAATAATGGGGTTGCGAGTCAGACTCGTAATAATACTACTGATATTAATAGGTATTAGTTGCACTCTTTCTAGGGGCCAGGTACTAATCCAGGTATTTAGGTGTATGAAGACTTTAATATTTACGACTTCGTAAGTTAGGTAATGTTATGCTCATTTCATAGAAGTAGAAACCAAGGCACAGAGAGATTAAATCATTTTGTCCAAGATTGTGCAGCTCAGAAATAGAGCTGGGGTTTGAACCTTTCAGGGTATTCCAGAGTCCTGGCTCATAGTTTTTTCTTGTACTGCCTTTCTCCTATCAGAAGTAGCACACAAGAACATTAAAAACTACCATCCAGTCCATCATGGTGGCGCACACCTGTCATCCCAGCACCCGGAAGCTGAGGCAGGAGGATCACTATGAGTTCGAGGCCAGCCTGGGCTATGTAGCGGGACTCTGTCTTAAAAAAACAAAACAAAAAAACTACGCATGTAACTTTTTTCTCTGTGTTGCTTCATGGGTGTGATAGAATTCTCTATCTCTGCAGTATAAAAAGAATCCAAATGTAGCTACCAGGGCAAACAGTGAGTGTTTCTGTACATTTGTATGGGAAGTCGGTTATTACCTGGAAAATTGTCTTGGGTTCATAAAAAATATGATGTAGGTAGTCAGAAAGAACAGCCAGATTGGAGGTAGCTTAGTCCTGTCTTAAAACTTCTTCCACCTGTAATGTCACTAAAACCATATCTAATGATTTAGTCCTTTATCGACCCCCTGTTGAATGGGGTTGGGAGCATATCAAACTAGCTGTCACCGGCACCTCAGAAAATGGTTTGACTGAGGAAAAAGGAAAGGGGAAGAGAGCAGAAGGAATTATGGAATCATTGGAAAAGGAAGCGATTAAAAAGAAGCTGAGTCTGGTGGCACGCTCCTGTCGTCCCAGCTACTCAGGAGGCTGAGGCAGTGGAATGGCTTAAGCACAGGACAGCCTGGTGAGACCTGTCTCAGAGTGGGGCTCCTGGGTTACTGTAAAAAGGACTTCATTTATGCACTATTTTCACACTGACAGGCAACGTAAGGAATGGGGAGAAAATACCAAGTGCTGATGTTCTGTTATTTGGCTTTTTCCAAGAATTTGAATCTTCTTTTGGGCAAGAGAGCTAGGGGAATGGTGTGTGAGCCCAGGCCATGGTGACAACATAGATCTGGGCTCTGAAAGAAGCAAAGGTTTGTGAGGGAGCCCTGGTGAGAGGCCTGGAGCTTGAAGATGTTCACCAGTGCGCCTATGTTGATGGGGTAGGGGAAAGAACTGTGAGGAAACTGGGCGGTTATGAAAATAAGTCTGAGATTGAATCACACTTGGTTCTAAAATCCTGCTGGAGTTCCAAGGCAGGATACATAGAAGCCACCCACAGGTGTGTGTGGACAGGGGCTGGGAGGCATTATCCTGCAATTGCTATGGGAGTCCCCCACCCACCCACCTGACATCCCCGTCCTGCATCCCAACGATGATGAGTGCCCTGAGCAGTCAGACATGGCGTCAGGCCCTCAGAGGCCTTGGTCAGTAAATCTTCCCCCTGCCCTCCTCACAGGTGAGAAAGCAGAGGTCATAGACTTGCTCTGGAAAGAGCTAGGTAGTAAATATCTTCAACCTTATGGGCCACGTGTGGTCTTTGTCACATGCTCTTGTTTGTTTTACAGTCCTTTGGAACTGTAGAAAGCACTCCTAGCTCACGCGCCACACAAAAAACGACAGGTGGACGCTGTCATTTGATGACTCCTGGTATTACTCCTTGTAATAACCCTACTGTACTTTCAGTTAATATTCTGGAAAAGATGTCTGCAGAATACAGCATTATGGGTCAGATCTGGAACTCACCAAGGTAGTTCTGGTGAATGAAAAAAGAAATGTCTATATTTTTCTCAGGTGACTTCACATTGGTAATGGACTTCATTGCAATGACTAGGATGTGAATCCCTGACACTGGCATTGGAAAAATGACTTGAAATGAAGAAGATTCCATTCTGGAGTGAAAATTCAAACTTCTACCCTTAAAGAGGCAAAAAACAGCCTTCCATGGTGTGTGTGACTGTAATCTCAGCCCTCAGGAGGCTGAGGAAGGAGTATCAAGAGTTTGAGGCCAGCCTGGGCAAATTTAGTGAGACTATGTCTTGGGGGGAAAAATATTGTTTTGTCTAAAATGAGGTACAAGTATCTCAAGTTTTCATCAAAATGGAGGAAAAATTTCTGATTATACTGTATAGTCACTGCTCCTTTTTTTTTTTTTTAACACAAAGGGACTAGGTAAGTTTAAATTTTGCTGCGACACTTGGTTTGTTAACTATACAGCAGGTGTTTTTTTGTTTGTCTTTACACATAATGTTGAGAACTAAGAGAGTAACAGGGGAAACTCATCCTCTACCTAATCCTCCACTCAATCGATGAGAAAATCAAACTTAGGCTGTTTCCCTTTTCATGTAGATTTTCGGGTCTGTGGTCCCATATTGGAAGCCATGAGAGGATATGTGCTTTGCAATTCCAAATTTTTTAGATTTAGAAATATACAATGTTTGACAATCATGCATGTCATTATTCTTTGCAGCAAGATTTGTGAATACTTACACAAGAGGAGGATAAATGAAGATTACAACCTAGCCTATCCTCAGTTCAGGGCACATATTGTCACTAAATAGATGACAAAAACCTTTGTGCTTTTGGAGTGTTTTGAATTTGAGAATTGTTGCAGTTAAGAGCCAGACTGATGCCTGTGAGTGCAAAGGACATCTCCCCACAGAGTCTTGCACAGTGCAAGCACACAGTAGGTACTCACTGAAAGCCAGCTTCTTCTTATTAACATAAATGCAATTGCCTCAGTCTAGAGTATTATGTGGCTATTAAGCAACTAGCCCTTATTTACCTTTTCATTTTTCTAATTTAATAATGTATTTTTAAAATGCTGGAACTCCTCTATCAGCTGTAATTAAATCAAATCCGCCTGATAGGTTGGCGAATAGTAATAAGGTAAAGACAGATGGGCTCTGGCGTGTTAGTGGGGGATGGACTAGATAACTTGTGGCTGTGTCTTGCAATTTTCTAATTTTGTAACTGTACTTTGTACAATAATTGACAGCGGTATTGATGAAAATAGAATATCTGAGCAGATTTATTATGCCCCATTCCCAACCGGTTATTTAAACTATGAACTGAAAATGACCAAATGATGTAATAAGAATGTTGAAAATGGTATCATCAGCAAGAAAAGAATGGTGAGGTCATCCTCAGAGAACATCTGGCCAGTTCCCTATGCAGGCTAGAGTCTTATTAGGGAGCTCCTGTCAGAGAGAAATGAAAGGAATCAAAAATGTTCACAGAGGCAGAGATAATGAATGTGGTGGTTTCTGTTTCTTTTCTTTTCTTTCTTTTTTTTTTGGGGGGGCGGGTACCGGCGATCAAACTCATGACCTTGTACTTGCCAGGCAGGTGCTTGCATCACTGAACTAAATACCCAGCCCTGAATGTGGTGTTTTCAGTGAGGCCCACCATAAAAAGCTAAAGCAATTTGGATCATGATGCTAGAAAGCAAAAGTGTGTGCCTAACATCAGATTTCACCTTTGTTGAATGTAAAATCAGAGGAACCATGATTATTTGGTTATTTTTTAAACAGTAGATTTGAATGGCAGTGAAGGAATGAAAACAAAGCATAAAACTTATAAATGTGATACTTATGGATCACTAGAAGAGATTAGCAAAGGGGATCATGGACTCCTCTATTCTCAGGAGGTATTTAAGAGCGACCTTGGATGATTGATCAGTGTCAGTGTGAGGACACCAATGAGAGGGAGGGAAGCCCTTCAGAGCTGAAGGATGCCTGCTGTCACCCTGTCGACCACAGACTGAGGAACAAGCGGAGGTGTGGGCGTCTTCCTCCCTTGCCCCAGCCTGGCAAGGATGTGCTGTGGGGGCTGTGAACAGCAAAGCAACAAGGGGTGCTCCTTGTCGAGAGCTCACCACACCACAGCAAGTGCGGGTTGCTCCTTTAGGCATGAACTCTGCAGTAAGTTTCAAGTGGTTTATTTAGAATCTGGCCGGAAAAGGAAGCAAATATAACAGGTCAGCATTTCCCACCAGCTGGCTTGGCATCTCATCGTAGTAAGCACTGTCATCTCAGAACTCTGTTGAGTTCTCCTTTTGCTGTTTTGGCTTAGGAATGTGGTGGTTCTTCTGAGACCCTAGATTTCCATTTCTGGGTGAATGTTGTGATACCCAGCTAGTGTGGCTCAAGAGGAGCTACAGGCAACCTGGGAAGGGGCCCCAAGGATAGATAGACTTCCCTGCTCATCCATCCAGTCCCCTGTTCCCACTGGGCACAGGCTGGAACCCCCTCCCACACCCCATTAGGATTGTCTTAGCCTGAGACTCCCTACTGCCCTTGGAAGAGGGGTGTTAACAGATACGTCCTGCCTGTTCCTCTTCATGTGGGGGAACACATGTTCACACATGATGTTTTAGGGGTGAATATCAACAGTCTATTTGGGTTCTCATCACAGCTTGTTGGATCCTGGTTTCTTACTGAAATTCCAACTTCATTTTCCGGTGCTTTGAGGATTAGATACCCAACCAGGCTTGAAGCTGCTAAGATTGTGAGAAATAGGGAAAATCGCATCCCAAAGTGACTCCTGAGTGGCTCTTAAGAAATGTAAGGCTAGAAGCATTATGGGTGGGTGCTTGGCTTCTGATAGCTCAGTGGGCTGGCTACAGACACCTCCCCCCGCCAACCTTGACATCCATGCTACTGGCAAGCACTTCTCTGGTTACACACACACTTTCTGTGCTGTAAGCCCGTGGCAGGGGCTCTTCGTGTTCCCATTCTCCTTATCAGCACAACTCCAGAGCAGGTTGGAATCCGCTGGTTGAGTTGAATTCTTTCTTCTGTCAGCATCTAAGATGGTCAAAGATCAGTGAGACTTGAGCCACTTCTGATACCTATTAGGCCCACTTTAATCAAGTCATAAATAGAAATGGCCCATATAGTACCTGAATAGACTCAATGATATCCCCTCCCTGCCACTGTCTTACCGTCATTCCTTGAAGGCAAAAAATGCTGTCTTTGTCCACAGTATATGGCCAGGAGCCTACAGGTGCTCAGTAGATCTTACTTGAATCAATCAACTGCCACATCACAGGTGCATGCCTTTATCTGCCTTGTGCTTTTTATTCTGCTACAAATACAACCTGTGCATTCAGCTGCTCTTGCAGTAAGTTCCACCTTTCTCACGAGCTTGTAGAGCTTTGTGAAACTGTGTGCTGAGTGCTGGTTTAATCCAGCATGCTTTGTGAAGAATGAGGGGGTCCTGTTAGCTTGTTCATATAGCCTGTAATATATATCCCAGTTTGAGGGGCTTTCTCCCTCTCTCTGCCTCTCTGACCTGTGACGTTTCTGACCTTTGCAGAGGGTTTACAAAGAATGAAGTCCACTCCCTCTCTGCTTCTGGGGCAGGGTGTTTAATTACCATGTAGTCTTTGTTCTGTGGTTGAGATCAGGCTTCTCTGTGTAGGGAGAAGGGAATTCCAGTCATCCTGGTGCATTGTAATCAAGTTACTTACCACCAGTGAGGAGTAGCAGTTCTCTGCTTTCACTGTGATCACAGGTGATACAGGGACATGATGTCTAGTGTTTCACTAAGTGCTTTAGGTGGTGGTGACAACAGTGCTTTACAGTGGTGGTTTTCAATCTTAAAAGACCTTGAAGTCATAAAAAAAAGAAAAAAAAACTTTTGGCTCAAAATGCCTGTCCATGGAATATATTTAATAAATAAGCTGCACATGTTAGAAATTGAAATTATAAATTTCAATAAAGTCAAAAATAATTTGACTTAGAAATGAAGAGAATGGAGGGCCGGGGATTTAGCTCCGAGGTGTAAGTGCCTGCCTGGCAGGTGCAAGGTTGTGAGTTTGATACCCAGTACCAAAAAAATATATAAAATAAAAAAAAAATGAAGAGAATGGATGAGCCTGTGGCAGAGCTCATCATTTCAGTGTCAGAAACTTATGATCCCTAAAAAAATGATAATTTCATGTAGTCGAAGGCTGCTACCACTTGGCAAGTCTGTAAGCTGGGTGATCCTGCTATATCCTAGAGCCAGTGTCACAAAGAGGGCATAGGAAAGAAAAGGGGGGGGCATAGGACAACCTTTGGCTTGTCATCTCTAGAATCCTATAGCGTGGTAAAACTTCACATTTGAGAATAGAGAAGACATTTGTGGAATGAATTAATCATTGCTAGTCCAGTAAATTTTATCATCATTTTCTAGTTGGTGAGGTGATCAGAGGTATTGTAGTGGAAGGACTAATACCGTAGTTCGTGAATAGGTTTGTAGCTTCTGAAGACACATAGCGGCTGGAGCCATGCAGTCAGTCTATTCCATACCCCTGAGCTTTGTGTATGTGTTCATAATATGTGTTACCAATAGGCGCGCTCACAGTTATCCATCTTTTGGCGGGCTAAACAGCTACTTCTGTTCAAAGGCACGCACTTGTTAAGTGGATATTGTCTGATAAGGATGTCCACATGCCATGGGCGTAGCAAACTGTGTAAGGCACAAGAAGATAAGTGACGGGGAGCAGGACAGTTCTGCCAAGCCTAGATAATGGAATGGGGGCTTAGGACGGCAGCCCAGCCTGGTTTGCTTATGGATTACTGTTGATCTTCCATTGCCCAGCATTTGACTTGTTCTTCACAACTGTCTGTCTAACAGGAGAGGGTTATGTGTAGTACTCTAGCAGCAGTTTAAGGGCACAGGACTTTGGGTCTTATTTCTGGTTGGGTTGGTGACATGGGTTAGGAATACTCAGGCCTTTTCGGAGCTTCCTGTCCATTTGTAAAGTAACATCCTGTGGTCTCCAAAGGGACTGAGCCAGACATCTTTCCCAATACTGAGATCAGATAGCGTCTCTGGAATGTGACATGGATGCATTTTAGAAATATTTGGTGATTTTCGATAGAAATGGAGTGGGGAATATATTAAATCTGACTTTTACAAATAAGGGATATTTATGGGAAGCCCTAGCATCTTCTTCGTGTTTCTTCTCAGTGACAGCCCAGCAGGGGCTGCGCAGTGAACCCCTCCTAAGCATGAATGTGAATGCCTGGGTTGTTGGCAAAGTTGAAATTTATCATTCGAGGCGATTCATCCGAAAGTTACGCTGTCAGACCAGCATCAGGCAGGTGGAAGTCATGCTTTACCCCTTGCACCTCAAGGTTGTGTGACCTTGGGTAAGCTCCTTAACTTCTGCAAACTTCAGTTTCTGCATTTATAAAATGTAGAAAATGGAAATCACTCACAGGAATGCACTGATAATGAAAGGAGATATGTGTATCAGGCATTTTGCATTGTACCTCACATGTGCTAAATGTGGTTGGTGTCACTGTTTTGGGCAATCATATTCTATTGTTGGAGATACAAATTCCTGTTATGTGTTGGAAATGGATCCCTTAACATACACATAGGTAGTTGATGACTAAGGCATCCATTCCTTTCTGTGCTGGAATGTATCATTTTGAGGATAGATTAAACTCCATTACTGAATCTCAACTGCAGCCTTTGAGGGGGGTTTCCTAAGGGCTGGCATACATCACTTTTATAATTAAAAGTGATCTAATAAAATGTATTCAGTTGGCAGGAAGGACATACGTGAAGTTTATAACAGTCCTGACTAAACAAAGGCTAAATGGCAGCAGTGTGCTGGGATGACAGGCTGCTGCTGGTGGGTGTCTATAGGCCTGACTCCAAAGAATAGGAAAATTCTGAATACAGCCTGGAAAGATTTGGGTCCTGTTCTTAATACTAAGAACAGGAAACTGGTGATGGTTCCTCTGAGCCTGCCGGCCGGTACACTGAAGTGTGGTGCTGAGGTGAGCCAGGCGGCATTCCCCTCCTCTCAGACCCACTCCTCTCAGAGCCCTGATCCTCATCAGGGACTTCATAGCAGATGGCCTTTGTCCCAAGAAGGCAGCCATCAGAGCAAGCCTAAAGCCTGAGCTGACTCAACATAATGTCACACCGATGCCTTTCCCTTTGCCTCGGAAGCTAAAAGCTGTGATGGAAATAGGGAGCTGTGACCAAGTAGAAATGAGAAAGTAAGGAAGTTACCACTTTTGCTATGAAGAATGTGCCACATGTTAACATACTGATTTTCCCTCAGGGGCATAAAAACATCTTTCTCCCTATGTTGGAGGAAAGGACGTAGACAGCAAGGTGACAATCCTGAGTTACGGTAACTGCAGGCCATTCTGCATCCTTGTCCTGAGCATCTACCCTATGCATGTGTCCCAGACATTGTGGTGGGGAGAAGGAGGCCTCTTATGTCTATCACAGGCACTAGAAAAACCTGGAGCAGTGCAAAAGTAATGCCTGCTTGTTTATTCAAAAATCTGTCACCAGCATTTAAGGGTCGCACCATGATGCCAGGGAGGGTAAGGTGGCCAGGACCTGTGTAGGTGCCACGAGAATATTGGATAACATATTTCTAATGATAAAGACAACTCTAGTTCTATATATCCTCTTTTAAGTACCATGAGCAGAGAAGGGAATAGTTCCTGTTTTATAACTGGAGAAACTGAGGCCCAGAGAGTGGCTAATGATTTGTTCTTCTGAGACTTAGAGCAGCATTAGTCACCCACGTGCATTCGGGACTTTTATGCCTGGCGTTGTGTCAAGGACTCTAAATATATTATCTCATTTGATTCAAGCAGCAGTGCTTATGACTATTATTAACTCTGTTTTACAGATGAAGAAATAGAGGCTTAAAGCATTTTAAGTAAGTAGCCTAAGACCACCCAGCCAGTAGGTGGCTAAATCCAGAGTTGTCCCCAGCAGTCTAACTCCAGATGTGCCTAACCATTGCACAGCACTGCCTGGTTTGCTTCCCGGGATCAAAGTCACCTTAGTCTACTATTTCTTGCACTAAATTCCTTGCATGCCACCCTCTGGCTCTTTTGTGGAAACTGGCTCAAGCCCTTACCGAAGGAAGGAATGTGGCTTCCGTGTACTAGGGAACGTTGGGGGCATGGCAGGCATTTCGGAATTGCTTATGGACTATTTTAGCAGTGACCGCTCACT
Organism: Dasyprocta punctata; assembly: GCA_004363535.1. NCBI lineage: Eukaryota > Metazoa > Chordata > Mammalia > Rodentia > Dasyproctidae > Dasyprocta > Dasyprocta punctata. The sequence goes on along the minus strand of RJWM01002507.1, from coordinate 107,586 downwards.
TCTCTGCACCTTTTAAATGACCTAGCTGGCTCATGGGTCCATGCCCTGGCTATGCACACATGCCTTCCAGCGAATGGCCAGCACTCTAGCTCTTGTGGCTATTTGCTGCCCCAAGTTATTTGGAATCAGGCCTCTATAAGGGAGGAATGTGGTCACAGTTACTTTGCAAGCAGCTCTACCTGATTATGAGGGAGGCACTGAGCTCCAGTGGGAGCTTCCGGGTAGCCCATTTGCAGTGCTCGGAATTAGGGTTACCCTTGTCCTGACTGTTTCCAGATGATAACACCTGCTGCGCTCTTTAACAGATGCAAGGAAAATGCTATCAGACCACTGCACTTTGGGAAACCTGCTGTCAGAAACCCTCTTCTACCTCCATGCCCTGGGGCCCCCTTTCTACAAATGGGTAGATATGTGCTGTGTTACAGAAAGACCCTAAAAACACAGCGGTGGGACTTAAGGGAGCCTAGGGGGTTGGATAGAGACATTTCCCTTCTTGCCCACTTCTTGGCTCTTCCAGGAAAGTTACTCCAACTTGCTGGCTGTGACAGAAGTAAAGGTACTTGGTGATCCTTGCAAGAAATGTAGATCAGGTGCAGGCCAGAGAGCCAGTGTGTTTGTGTTCTAAAATCCCAGGGTGTGGATTAGCTGTGACCCTGAAGAGCTTCTTGGACCACTCAGGGAAGATCATCTTTCTTTCCTGTTGCCTTTCTTGATGTTCTTGTTGTCCGGTGTTGTGCTAGATGTGGAAGAATTCATCTCAGATGATTTAAAAACTGTTTATAACCTCCCTGCCCCCTTGATCTTCACATTCCTCCCGGCAGAGGGCCTGGCTCAGGTGGGGCTGCCTAGGCAGTGACCACTGTGGTTAAGGGAAGGGGCTCCACGCCAGACTGCCTGGGTTTGGATACTGGCTCCATCACTTACAGGTTGAGAAAACGGTGCAAGTAACTGAGCCCTGTAAGCCTGAGTTTCCTATCTATTGGATGGGGATATTAATAGTGGATGCTCCTCAGGGATGCTCCTAGGATTCGACCTGATGGTGTCTGCAACATCCAGTACCTGGTGCAAGGTAAGCAGTCAGTAAATATTTGATGACAACAGCTGCATGGCTGGAGAACTTCCTTCCCCATTAGCCCGGGGAGGAACCAGGGCACAGAGAGGAAGAGACAGCTTTTCCGGCTGTGCCAGTGAGGAATGTTTAAGCTACCTGCTTGACTGTAAGCTCCTTGAGGACAAAGACAAGGACGTGCATAGCACCCTCTCAGGAAATACTTCATTAGTGTTCATGATGGTACTGCCTCCTTGTTTTTTCTTTCTTTGTTTTTCCAATATTGAGGATTGAACCCAGGACCATAACACTGTGCTACATCCCCAGTCCTTTTTAAAAAATTATTGTTATTTTAAAACAAGGCCTCACTAAGTGTATAAATTGCCCAGGCTGGATTCAAACTTACAGTCCTCCTGCCTTATCCTCCTGCCTTAACCCCCCAGAGTGCTAGGATTACACATGCCTCCCATGTTATTTTTTCTGTTAGCAGTGAGCAAGAAGAATGGAGACAGCGGCAAAATGTTCCGGCTGTAGGCATCATCCTTCTGGCACTGCAGTCTGCTCCCTAGGAAAGGGCTGCTCTGCTGCTCTCCCTTGCATTTAGCCTAGTGTTTGGCCATAACCAGGCTCCAGAAACACGGAGCTTGGGATGTCTGTGCCCAGGTGGAAGAAGCAATGCCCAAAAAGGACCCTGGTCACAGCTTAGCCGCTAAGTCTTCTGAATATGCCCTTCTTCAGGTGGAAAGGAAACTCCTAGAAATAGTGGGGTTCTTTTTTGGGAACTGGTCCCCTCTAAGGGTGAGTACAACTTCCTGAATTTGCAATACAAAGTCTGAGGTTGTGTCTCAAATTATTTCAGGGTCATGCTGATGACCATGCATTTGGGGCAGTCAGTATAATCCTTGTGACTTTCAAGGTTTTTGCTTTTTTAATCTATGAAAGAAGCTTGAGATCTTTAAACCATGAAACTAAAACAATGCCACAAATCCCTCCACTCTGCTGGCTCTCACATCCATAAGCAGGAATGTGTCAAATAAGTATGTTAGTCCTCTGGAATATCCTCAATGTCCAAAAAGGCAAGGACAACTGATTCCCTTAGAATTCCTCAGATGAAAGAGAACCATTAGTAGTCTCCTTCTGTCTCTGAGAAGAAAGAAAGACCTTTGCTGCTGGCTGGATGCATCATAGAACAGAGCACAGACCAAGTCTGCAGGAGAGCTGAGTTCAGACGTTGGCTTTCCCACCCGTGTTGTGGCCTAGGAACATGGTCTCCAACTCTTTGCCTGTTTAACCGCAGTTGAGATTAATATCAAATCTTAACTGTCTCACAGCATGGTGAAAAGAATCAAAGAACTACTTGAGAAAACTTTCTGATAACCATTGTATTGAACAGATAACAGTCATCACTCCCTGTTATCAATTGGCCCTTCTAATGAAGACTTCTCTAGTTTTTCAAGCTTTAAGAATTCTTTCCTAGCAAGGGATGATGGTGCACTCTGGGAGACTGAGACAGGAAGATTGCAAGTTTCAACCCACGTGCAGTATGGGCAGCTTAGTGACTTAGCAAAGCTTTTTTTTTTTTTTTAAGGGCTAGAACTGTGGATTCAGCTCCTAGTACTGGAAAAATCTATCCTGCCTTTGAAATCCCTGGGTACTAAAAAAAAGAAGAAAAGAAAAAAGAAATCCCAGGGTACTTACTTATGCCTCCCTTTTGATGTTTGCATAATTCCATCTTATTCTGTCTTTACACCATGTTAAGCCACCTGAGAGCAGAATTCATGTTTATACCATTATTTATTTATTGTGTTGGGAATCAAACTCATGACCTCACACTTGCCGGGCAGGCACTGTTCCACTGAGCTAGATCCCTGGCTCATGTTTATAATCATATTTATATCCTTCATGATGAGACCTTGCCTGAGAAAACTCTCTCATTACTTTTTTAAAAACTTTATTTTAAAGATAGTAAAATCCAACAAAACATAGCAGAACAAAGTCAATCAAAACAAAACAGTAGAACTGGTACAGAACTTCAAAGAAAGATACTAGGAAAACAATAGCTACTATAGTATATCTTGTTATCTTCACAATAGTTGACCATTCCCTCAGGTATGGTAAGATCAAAAACAAAACAGAATAAAACCAATAAAAACAATATGAAATAAAGCAAAAAATTAATCAGAATAAAGCAAAACAGTGAGAACAATGTTGGACCTCAAAGACAAGATAGAAGAGAATCCCCCATATTTGCCACATTGCATACTGTCATCCTCCCAAGAGATGTTCAGACTGCCGGCCCCAGGCCTGCAAAATCAATCAAACAATACAAACATTTAGTTGCTTCATGTACCTTAGTTGCTATCAACTTAGCCTGTCCTCCGAACCAGCAGGTTGCTTATGGGGGCAGGGGTGTGGGAGTGGGTGTCCTTGATTCTTAGCCCACGTGCCAGTAGGCCTAAGGGAGGCACATCTCTTTCTCTTCCTGGAGTCTGCACCAGTTGTACACCACTCACCAGGGAGGCAGGCTAGTTGTCTTCTGGTTCAGACTTCCCTGACCCAACGTGGTGGGTTCTCTCATTACTTGAAAATGTTTCAATGTCATTTTTGGTTTTGAGACAGAGTCTCACTATGTAGTTTAGGCTGGTCTTGAACTCACTACATAGCCCAGCCTGGCCTCCAACTCATGGTGATCTGCCTGCTTCAACTTCCCAAATGCTGGGGTTATAGGTAGTCTGCCATCACTTCCAATTTAGAAATAAATTGCAATACTTATTTACATTATTTTTACCACAGCAGTTGATAACAATGGGTCTACCAGGTAGTAGGTTCTCCATACATGTAATTTTAGTCTTTTCATTTGTATTTTCAATTTATTCATTTCCTTTTTATTGGTATTTAATTTACATAAAGTGATATTGACTCTTTTCAATGTACATATTTGTAGGTTTTGTGAATACGTGTATTTGTATTTGTGTGGTGGTACCCTGTCATGATCACCCCTAGGTTTCTCTCATACTTGTTTGATGACAATCCCTTTCCAGACCCTGACCCTTGGCAATTGCTGGTTTATTTTCTGTCCTTATAGGTTTGCCTTTTCTAGAATGTCGTATAATTACACAGTATGTAGCTTTCCAATTCCAACCTTTTTTTTTTTTTTTACCTAGCATAAGGCATTTGTGACTCCTCCATGTTCTGTATATTCCTGTATGTTTATCACTGAGTCATTAATATTCCATTTTGCGGGTACATGGTTTAGTTTATTCATTCACCAGTTGATGAGCATTTAGATTGTTTCTAATTTTTCTAATGAATAAATTTTAACAAATTATTGTTTCTAATATAGCCACTATTAATATTTGCATTGAAGTTCTTATGTGAATAGAAAATTTCATTTCTCTTGGATAAATACCTAGGAGTAGGATTGCCGGGTCATATGGTCAATGCATGTTTAATATGGTAAGAAACTGCTGGACAGTTTCCAAAGTGGCTGTACTATTTTGCATCCCCACAAACAATGCATGGGAGTTTGTCTCTCTGCATCTTTATCAGCACTCGCTATTGTCAGTCTTTTTTTTTTTTGAACCATTCTAATAGATATATAATGATATGCCATTGTGTTTTTAATTTGAATTTCTCTAATGACAAAGGAGACTGAATATCTTTTTATGTGCTTATTTGCCTTTCATATATCCTTATAGTGAAGCATTGGCATAAATCTTTTGCCCACTTTTCACTGAGGTTTTGTTTTCTTATTAATGAATTTCAAGAGTCTTTATGTACTCTGGATACAAGTTCTTTTTCAGACATGTTTTGCAAACATTTCACCCAGTCTACTGTTCATATTTTCATTTTCTTAGCAATGTTTTTTGAAGAGCTTATGTTTTTAATTTTGGTGGTCAAATTGATTAATCTTTTTCTTTTGTAACATCTGATCCTTTTGGGATTGTACTTTTGGTGTTATGTCTAATTAGGTTTGGTGTTATTTAATCCAGTGTCACTAAACTCTTTTAATGTTTTTTAATGGAATGTTTATAGTTATAATTTAGTCCTTTTTTGCATATAGCACAATATATGGGTCAGGGTTCACTGTTTTTGCATATGGATGTCCAGTTGCTCCATCATCATTTAAAGGTTGAAAAACTCTTTCTCCATGAAGTGGCTTTCACACCTTTGACCATAGATATTGATCTACTTCTGGACTCTATTCTATTGAAATAGATAGCTGTCCTTTTGCCATACTTTACTATCTTTTTTTTAATATCCATTTTATTCATAGATAAAAAGAGAGAAAAAAGAGGAAGAAGAAAAAAACTTACAACAAAATTTTAAAGTACTTCAGTCAGGGGCTAACAATGGTACATACATTGCACATTGTCATCCCCAAATCATTCACCCAGAGCACAAGACTTCTGCCTTCAGCTGTCTGAACAATACCAGTACAAATCTTTTTCTTCAGCAAACTCACAGAAATCAGTAGGGATAGCTATCTTAACTGCTTTACTTTCCTATCTTGACAGTGACTGTAGTTCTTTAGTAAGTATTGAAATCAAGTAATGTGAATCTTACAATTTTGTTCTTCTTTTCAAGATGCTTCTATTTTTTTTTTTTTTTTTTTTTTTTTTTTTTTTTTTTTTTTTTTTTTTTTTTTTTTTTTTTTTTAATTTATTTTTTTTTTTTTTTTTTTTTTTTTTTTTTTTTTTTTTTTTTTTTTTTTTTGCAGCACCGAGGATTGAACTCACAACCTCGTGCCTGCCAGTGCAGGCGCTTAAGGCACTGAGCCAAACTCCCGGCCCTGGTTTTTTGAGGCAGGGTCACACTGTGTATCTCAGGCCGGCCTTGCGCTCGTGTTGTAGCCCAAGCCGGCCTCGAACTCACAACGCTCCGCCTACCTCAGCCTCCCGAGTGCTGGGATTAAAGGCGTGCGCCACCACGCCCGGCTCTGACTATTTTTTTAAACTTTGTAGAAATTTTTTTAATCCTCATTAATTTCTACCAAAAAGTCCTGCCAGGATTGTGATTACAATTGCATTGAATTTATAGGTCAGGCTGAGAAGAACTGACATCTTAACAATATTGGATCTTCCAATCTCTAGACATGATGTATCTCTATTTAACGCTTCAATTTATTTCACCTGTTTTCAAGTTTCCACCCTATTTTGACATATTTATAGCATAATTTGATATATTTATAGCTAAGTAGTTCATGGGTTTTGGGGATACTATAGTTCAATAAATATTTGTTGAATTTATGAATTAACAGTGTCAACCTACTTCTAAGCACTTGTCTTTATTCTGTAATCAAATGTGTACAAGATGCTAGAGTAGAGTCAGAATATTCATCAAACCTCTGGCCATGTCAGCGAGGGGCTAACAGTGAGTAGTAATTTGGTGTGAGTGGAGAGAGACACGGTGCTTCCACCAGGCTTCCAGGAATTAGCTTCATTGTTTTGTGGTTCACTCTCTTAAGTTCTAAGAACTTAGGGGAAGGAATAAGGGAATGACTGGGAAGGTGTCTTCACAGCTAAGACCTTGAAATGGTGCATGTCACTAATGCTCATTCAGTCACACAGCCTCATCACAAGGGTGACTGAAAAATGTCTTTGAACTACTTGTGCGGAAAGAGGATAATTTGAAACACTGGTAGGCCAAGCTATCTCTATTGTAGTAGCAGAAGGAAACTGGAGTGCAGAGTAGTCAGGTGACTTTCAGAAGAACATAGTACTAAGTATGGAAGTTAGGATTTCAATCTAAGTTTTCTGTTCAAATGGGGTCATATCAGCAGTAATCATATTAACAGCAGTGTTTAACAGCAGTGAGAGTGGGTATGCATTAAATGGAGCACTGTCCATAAAGGTTTTGGTAATAATGTCTGTGTTCCCTTTCTATCCCTGGGCTCCCCTAGTCCTACAGTGCACCAAGTATCTTTCTGGAAAACCATGGGCAGCACAGTGACTGCATGGGCCAGTGACTGGGAGTCTCATCCATGAATCCCAGGGAAGCGATTGAATAGACCAATGGCCGAGGGGTGCTGTCCCTGCAGGCCTGGGAGGTTGGGCAAAGCGGGAACTGACACCTTAGAGTCGTCCCTTCTGGCACCTTCCAGTACACCCCAGAGAGTAGCCCTACAGAGCCAGGCTCAGTGCCCTTACCAGTACCCATTCCCTTAGGAGTCCTTGTGGCCTGGGCAACTTTTAAAAGGCGCATTTTAATTATTATAAAAGCTCTAACATGAATGAATAACTAAATTGGCACCTACAACTTTTATATTATTTATGGGTTAGACATTTTAAATGGCTCTTTTCCTTTGTGTAGCAGAGATGTCGGAATAGAAAGCATTCTGTGACTGACATTTCTGTGAAGTGTGGTGGGGTGGGGCTCCTTGTCGGGAAGAGTTGAGGTGAGAGGCAAGTACTCTTGTCAGTCTTGGGGGAGCTGAGGTCCAGATGAGGAAATGAGTCAGAGCTGCTTGGAGGGGTCCCAGGTGCAGAGAAATTGGTAGGAGCTTGGGTCTCAATGCCATTGCCCATCCCTTCTGCCACGTAGTCCAGCAACAGAGGGTGGGGTGGCTGGGCACAAGTGGTGGCAGCAGCAGGAGCCACAGTGGCAGCATGGGATATGATGAAGAAGACTTGCACTGCTGGCACATGTCACACTACCAAGTCCCCTTTCCCCCTTGACTGCCAGATTGACCTCCAAATAGTGGGTCCTCTGTATAAGCCACTCTTACCCTCTTAGGGAGCAGCACTTTGCATTTCTCTGTTCTCATCCATTTATTCTGCAAAAGGTTTTTGGCCCTGCTTCTGCTACCTGGGCCTGTCACACTGCTGTTCTCCCTCCCGTCTCATCACCATCCACATCTGTCATTCTCCAGCTGCTTGTGCCTGCCTGTGAGATCTCCTTGCTTTCATTACATTTTTTGGTCCCTAATTAGCTCTTCATGTGGTTTCATGCATCTGGGTTATCTCTTCTGTAAATTACCTATTCTTGGTTTTGGGCAACTTTGTCAAGAAGTTTGGCTCTGAGAAGGAGGAGAGAATGGCAAGCAGGAGGTGTGTTTAAGATGCAAAGCGTTGAGCATGTTAAATGGAGATGGAAGAAAAGGGTGAGCATTTGCCTTTCTCCCAGGATCTAGGGCCGGGCAGAAGGAAGGATGGTGAGAACCTGGCCTTACGGAGCACTGACAGCGAGGTTAGGGGAGACTGGGGAAGGGAGTGGGTGCTTGGGCTCTCGCCACCTTTCCCTGAGCCTGTCTGGATGTCCCCTCCACTTGGGAGTCAGTGGAAGAAATGTTGAAATTTGTATTGATTAAAGTGCAAAGGGAGAGGAGAGATGGCCAGGTTTCAGGATAAGAGGGGCGGCACACAAAGTTTCAGCGATCTAGGACACGATGGGGGTTCCACAATTGACCACCCCTTGGTTGAGCAGAGTCAGCATAAGGGAGTATATGGCATAGTTTTGGATTGGCCTGTGTTTCTAGAGACTTACAGAAGAGAGCTGTGTTGTTACCAGAGTCTGGGGGGGGGGGGGTGTTGAAGGGGCTGATCATGGGCAGAGGTGGACAAGACCAAACAGGAAGTGGTAAGGGCCTGAAGCAAGTTGAAAGTCTTAGTACATAAAGGGATGACGAATGGAAGATGCCTTCCAGAGGCATACAGGCTACCCTTGGTGATGAGTAGGTAGTGAATGAGCACTCGGGACTCTGAACGGCGCAGTGAGAAAGTGAGTGCATGGGTCAAGGAATGTGGTGGGAAGAGGCTCCAGAGTTTGAGATTAGGTCTCTAGGAGGATAATATTTCCTGAGTACCCACTGTGTCTCGGGCATGTCACTGTAGGCTCTGGAATGCAACGGTGAATAAGAGACCTGGCTGCTGCCTACAAGGAGTCCAGGCAAGGAGAGGAAGGCGGGGTTAAACTGGCAGGCATCTGAATAAGTACAGCTATGGTAAATGGTATGTGGAGTTGGTCAGGATGTTAAGACCAAGGGTGGCAGGGGGATCTACCTGGGATAGACTCTCTGGGGAAGACTTCCACAAGGAAGAAGTGTCTAAGAAGACACCCAAGAGTGAAAAGGAGTCAGGCATGCAAGAATGCTCCAGAAAGCACGCCAGGCAGAGGGCCCAGGACACACGCAAGCCCTGAGCTGGAGTGAAGAAGGCAAGTTTGAAGAAACACAAGAAGGTGTGCAAATTGTTTGTCATGAGGATGGGGAGTTGAGATTGGAAAGGAAGACAGAAGCCAGACCATGCCACATGAGATGACAGGGCCAGAGTAAAGGGCCAAATTTTATTGCAAGTTCCATTTTTTTTCTCTAGCGCAAGTGATGGTGAACCTTTTTAGAGACCGAGTGCCCAAGCTGTAACCCCAAACCCACTCATTTGTCACCGCAAAAACTACCAACACTTCAATTAAATCCGAATACTGAGGTTTTAGCTTAGAAAAAGCAACTCAGACGTCAACATCTTTTGTCTTAAAAGAAAAGCACAGTAACAGAGCTTTCAATGAGACAAGCAGCTTTTTATTGAAAGATGAAAACTTGCATTTGGTGTGCTTTAGCACTATTAATGTGGTCTTTGCTGTTGTGTGCATGCTGATAATTTGCCAAACCCACTTGACTCAGATGCTGACAGAGAGGACTTTGCATGGCCACTGTGGCACAAGTGCCATAGGTTTGCCACCACTACCCTAGGGCATATGTTTGCCTGTCATCATTTCAGTGACCCCAGGTCTCTGTGGCCTGAAAATATTAAATGGAAAATTTCAGAAACAAACAATACCTAAGTTTTAAATTGCGTATCATTGTGAATACCGTAGTGTGATGAAATCTTGCATCTTGCTGCTCCACCCCACCCTGGGTGGAAGTTATCCTTTGTCGCAGGTATCCATAGTGTATGTGCTGCTCACGCCCTCATTTTGCAGCCTCTCAGTAGCAAATTTACTGCAGTGGTGTCACAGCACGTGTGCTCGAGAAACTCTTACTTTACTTAATGACGGCTCTAACATACAAGAATAGCAATACTGGCAGTTTTGTTGTAGAATATTGTTACTTTTAGTTGATCTATTAGTAGGCCTAATTTACAAATTAGCCTTTATCATACGTATGCATATGTAGGAAAAATCATGTATGTATGAGGTTTGATACTATGTGCAATTTCTTAGAACGCATATCCCTTGAATAAGGAAGTGTCTGTTTTATAAATTAATTATTAAATGTTAAATTTTTCTGCCAGTACTAGGGATTGAAATCAGGGCCTTTGCACTGAGCTGTATTTCAGGCCTTCTTAAATTTTTTTTTGTGACAAGGTCTCACTAAGTTGCCCAGGCTGTGCTCAAATGTGTGATCTTCCTGCCTGAGATTCACAGAGTGCTGGGATTACAGGCATGCACCACCATGCCTGGCAGTACATATAAATTTTATCTAAACTTTTATTCAACATTTCTAGCATATATAAAAGTAGAGAGGATAGCATCATGAGCTCTCCATGTGTAGGTCACCCCAAGTTAGTCATTAGGGGCTTCCCACTTGTTTCATCTGCTTTCTGCTTTGCGGAAGCAAATTTAAACAAATCTCATATTATGGTGTCATGTCTATAACTGGACTCTTCAGCACCACTGAAAAATATGATCTGTCTATTTTTCTTCCATGTCCCTAATGTTGTTATCACACCTAACAAGTTGGTTGTAATTCCTGGTTATCATCTATCATTGAGTTTACTTCTCAGATATTCCTGATTGGCTCAAAAATGTGTTTTGATAGTTGTTTGATTTAGGATCAAGTAAGGTACACATATCATCTATGTCTCCTTTAATCTATAGCAATCCACACTCTCTTTCCCCCTTTTTGGGGCCTGTTTTAATGTCATTCATTTGTTGAAGAAATTGCATTGGTTGTGTGTAGAATGCTCCCATTCTGGGTTTGTCTGTTTCCTCATTTAACTTTATTTGATTTCTTGTAATTCCTGAAAATGAGAAGTTAGCTCAATAGACTCAATTATATTAAGGTCTGACACCTTTGGCAAGAACATCACAGGTCATAATATCCTTAGTGTTACCTCGTACCAGTGTCTCATCGTCCTGTCCCTGGTGATACTAACATTCATCAGTGACTTCAGACGCTGAGAACTTTATCCCTCCTTTGTAAAGCTTTTTTTTTTTTTTTTGCGGCACCGGGGATTGAACTCACAGCCTTGCGCCTGCCAGGGCAGGCGCTTAAGCCACTGAGCCAAAGTCCCGGCCCTGGTTTTTTGAGGCAGGGTCGCACTATGTAGCTCAGGCCGGCCTTGCGCTCGCGTTGTAGCCCAAGCCGGCCTTGAACTCACAACGCTCCGCCTACCTCAGCCTCCCGAGTGCTGGGATTAAAGGCGTGCGCCACCACGCCCGGCTCTTTGTAAAGCTTTTTATCTTTTCTGAGCCAGTTATTTCACTGGGAAGAGTTGACGATTATGTAGTTATTGTCTCCACCTGCTGTTGACCACTTCCAACACTGAGACTTCAGTACGGTATTGGGATCGTCCCTCAGCTCTCCTCAGGAAAGAGAGAAGTTGCTATGGGTTTAGGGGAGATGTCTTCATGAACATGGAGAAATTGAGTCTCTAACTTTTCAATTCAACTACTGTGGAATGTTACTTATTCTGAAAGCAAAGGCCAGTGTTTATCTTGAAAGAACTGAGTCAGGAGAGAGAAGGAGGTATGGGACTGGGTAGTAAGAGCTTTCTGTAAATGTAGATATTGAGCCCAGAAATTCCGTTAAGATATAATCTTTGAATACTGTGTGCAAATGAGGGTCCTTTATCCAAAATGCTTGGGACCAGAAGTATTTTGGATTTGGGATTTTTTCCCTCAGATTTTGGAATATTTGCATATACATAGTGAGGTATCTTGGGGATGGGAGCCAAGTCTAAACATGAAATTCACTTACATACCTTAGATACATAGCCTGAAGTTAACTTTAAACAATAGTTTTATGGAACTTCAGTTTTGACCCATTACATGAGGTTAGGTGTGGAATTTTCTACTTGCAGTGTCATTGTCAGTGCCCCAAAAGTTTCAGATTTTGCAGCACTTCAGATTTTGGATTGTCAGATTAGGGATACTCCATCCTAATGGCAGGAGTGTCATCTTTTCTCTTGTCTTTAATTGTTCCCTGTGGCTGTTTTGCTTGTGAGCAGGATGCGAGGTACTGATAGATGTTGTTAAGGCAGAGGGCTGATGAGCCAGTCCCTGTGTCAGGGCTGAGCAGCACTTGTTCCCTGCCAAATCCCTGTGAGAACGATTAGAGCCACACTATCACCCACCCCACCCTTATTCCAGCAGCTGCAGCATAACTGGAGTCAGTCCTTAGTAGGAGGGTTTTTTTTCCTTTGATGATGGTGGACAAGTTGTGACATGTAGGCCCGTAGCCCCTGATTGCTGCCAGAAACTGGAGCAGAAGGCATCTGGGAAAAGTCTCACCAACCAGAAGTGGGCACAAATGATCAGGACATTGCAGATGTGCAGGGATTATGGTGGCAACCACAGTCAGGAATCTGGAGCGCTTTAAGGACCCCAAACCACACACCCATTACAGGGCTGAGAGTCAGATTGAGTTAGAATGGGAACTGTGTGGTGTGGAAAAGCACGGTGTGCTCTGATGAGGAGGAATAACTCGTCTAGGCCTGGACTGCTGGTGTCCAACTATTAGAAAAGCCACTCAGAGGCAGCATGCGCACCTGGTACCTTCCTCAGGGTGCTGACACTCCCCTGTTGTGCTGCCCCAGGCGCTGGAATTCTAGGTGGAGCTGTGATTTCTAGGGGGAGAAGTCTGGGAGGTGTATGGAAGTGCCAGACTATGACTACAGCTGGGGATGGGGAAGAGGTTAGGGTTGCAGATAGATTTAAAGTACTTTGTGGTGGCTTCTCAATGGTTCCTACTCTGTTTGAGCAAGCGTGTATGGATGTGTTGACTGTTCTTTAAGATGTCTGAATTTGCAAGGAGATTACGATCAGAGGAAGTGGAAGGAGATGTTCTCTCACTGGTGGTGCATTGGCAGACAAGTTGCCAGGGGAACCTCAGGATTTAACCTCCTGACCTGGGTGGCCACAGTACCAAAAGCAGGTTAGAGGTAGCATCTTGGACAGGACAACTAGAAAGCAAGTCAGGAGGCAAAGCTTACAGAGGATAACTCGGAAAGTAAACACAGAGTGGCTCTCAGTTCTGTTTAAGGAAGTCTGTCCAAGCTGTTTCATCAATCAGCAACCTCAGCCCCACTGAGGAAGAGAGGCATTGACTTCCATGGCCCGTTTCTTAGGCCTAGGCAGAGATATGTGCTTTGTTGCTTCTCCCTTTCCTGTAGCCCAAAGAAGAGAAGGGATGCTGGTTATTTTGTGGGGGGCTGGGAAAGGGAGAGAAGAGGATCCCTTCTGTTTAGGGCTGTGGGAATACTGATATGAGACCCAACTCGACCTGGCTGGGAGCATTCTGTGGCCACTACCACTTCCTCAGCTCCTTACCACCCCAGCAATTCACTGAGCATAGTGCACAAAGCTGAGGTTCTGAGGCCTCATGTTCCATCTAGTAGCAGATGGGCCCCCAGGATGCATGGAAAGGGTGGAGCTGTGAGTTGCAGCAGCGATGTTGTGAAATCCCTCTACGACGTGGGCGTCCCTTCGGGAGTGAGCTCTATGCAAACAGATGAGCTTTTCTGAGCTGTGTATGAGCAAATGTCTAGAGCCCCATCCTTCCTAAAATAGAACATAGGGACTGGGGGTAGCAGGAGCTTAGCTCTGAACATAGGACCACCCAGCAGGTAAACATGCAGGTAGATGGGACAGGTGGATTGCCCTGGACGCAGAGTCACATGACCCAGGGAAGGCCCACTCAACCTTTGACATGGGGTCTGGTGGCCTTCATAGGGGCTTGAGTGTGAACTGGGGAATGATAGAAAAGGAATTACTTTGCATGCCATTTTTTCCTGGGCTTGCTGACGAGGATGTGAAGTCTAGTTTTAGCCATGTACCTACCTGTGATCTTCCGTGAGTCCTGGAGGCCACTCCAGATGTGCAGTTGACTGATAGACTTGAAAGTACAGCCAGATCACCTCGCCTTCAAGTTCCCTCAGGTATCAACCCCATTGTCATTTCTGTGGCTCCTCATTTGATTAGGTTCCCCTGAGTTCCCAATGCACGCTATTCTTTTTAGTCACAGTGGCGTCTTTATAGTTGGGCCTTTGAAGAGCTATTGAGACAGTAATAGAAATAGACGTGGGTGACACTGAGGGAGCCCTGAGTTGCACTTGGTTTCAGGCCTGGTACAGGGCTTTTCTTTCTAGAATAACCATCCGTAGCTTTCCTATTTTCTTTCTTTCTGCCTGTCACATCTGAGTCTTCCTTACCTGAGCCCTGTGGCCCACCCTAGCCAGCTCCCCTAATGACATGCCTCCTGGGCAGGGGCTGGTGTGCCACAGAGGGGCAGAGGAAGAAGAAGGGCTCATTTTCACTTCTGAGTCGCCTTTTTCTGGTATTTGCCTTCCAGGACTTGATCCTTCCAAAAGCAAACAATCTAGATTCGTGTGTTTTTTCACGTTCCCAGCAGAGCTACGCCCTCCTCAGAGCCGCGGTCGCAGGAAGGATGGCGTTTTAAAGCAGGATGAATTGCTGTCAAGTCGCTGCTCGCCTGCACCCAGGGCCATCAATCTTGCCTTGAACGCTGGGTCTGCTGGTCTGCTCGCTCAGGCTCATCTTTCTGGGGCAGACTTATTTACGGAGCCACGGCTAAGTAATCTCACTCCCTGGCCCCAGAGCCTGGGCCTCTCGGCCACTCTTAAAAATAGCCCAGAATGAAGAGAGAGAGGCAGGGTCTGGTTACCTCCTGTGCTTGGGGCCTGATCTCACTATGCCTCCTGTGTCCACAGCTCAGTTCTTCTCAGAGGTTGCCGGACAGGCTTGTGGCCCTGCAGGAGGTGGTGAGCCTGTCCGTCCCTCTCTTGCTCAGTCATCTGAGCCAAGTGATAGTTCCCTTAAGGGAAGCAGGGGAAGGAATGAAGAAAGCAGAGTCCTTCCCAGCCGTCTTGTCCAGCCAGCTGAGTGGGAAATCTCAAGCCTGGAAGGAGCAGTTGTGGATGAGGACAGGCTGTGCACAGAGACAGGGATGGTCTTGGGCACAGGCCTAGCCTGTTGGAGTTGTGTTTGGGGTGCTGACTGTTTTTTCCACCTTATACTTCCCCTTCCTCCAAATGGCAAACCCCTTTGCCCAGCCCTGGCAGCTGGGGAGTGTTCTCTGTCCTCATGGGCCTTGTACTACCCCACCTGTTTCCCTAAAACACATCTGGTTGAGGGAGACTAGTTTGGCCTTTGGACTTAACTAAAGCAGTTATTCCCTACATCACCTCAGGGAGGCCTCGTCCTGTGTTGGGCCTAGGTTTTCTCCTCTGTGCAACAAGGGCAGATAATTTTGACTGCTGTCTTATCTCAAAGGGATGTGGAGGGATTGATTAATCAGTTGGGGCAGGAAAAGTCTGGGATGTCTTCTGCGTGTGCACGTGTGAGTGTGCTGGTCGAGTGGGTGTGTGAGTGTGCTGTTTGTGGCTTCCCTCAGTCTTGTCTTTATAGTCAGGCCTTTGACTAACTGTAAATGCATCATCTGCCCTACCCCCACCCCGCCTCCAGCCCCCACCTGCTCTTACTATCTTGGAGGCAAAGGCTCTGAGGCCCAGATTCTCTCCTATGGACTTGATCTGTGAGTCCTATAAGCTTCTGGGAAAAAGTCTGAAGGGCAGACACAGATGAGGAACGCTTGGTATTTTCCAAAGGCTCAGTGCATTCAAGACCAAGCCAGTCCCCCCAGCCTCCTGGATCACTTTCTTTCTGGGCCCATCCTCACCCTCCAGTTTACTTCTTAAGGTCCTTCAGTCTTGGGGTGGCCTTTTCACCTTCCAAACTTTGCACTTGCTCTTTATTCCTTTGTTTGGACTCTTGTCCCTTTCTGCCAGTCCCTTCACAGACAGCTCCAGGCTTCCCTTTAGCAATCACCCAAAACTTCCCTGCTTCGGACCCCAGCCCCACCTCATCTTGCTCTCTCTCAGGCATGGCAAACAGTGCACCTGATTGTAACTGTTCGTTTAATTGTCTCTCACTATCTGGCAGAGTATAAGCTCTGTAAAGACACATCCTGTCTCATCTTACTCGTAACTGCCTAGCACAGTGCCTGCCATCATATTGGAGCTTGATAAATATTGGAGTTAATTGTACAGTGGTACCTCAGTTCATGAACTTGGTTCTGTCCTTGATTCTGATCACAAAATAAGTTGGATGAGAACTGAAACAAATTCAGTGGCTAGGTTCAATGTTGATCTTATGGGGAAATGTGATTTGGTTCTCATCCAGTTCAACTTTAGTGTGTGTGCTGCCAAAATGAGCGCTCTCGTCCAGTTCAGTTTGTGATCAGAATCATGGAGAGAATTGAGTCTGTGAACTGACATAGCACTGTGAATGTATAAACAAATGAATGAAGTGCTAGGTGAGTGAGTGCTTGACACCTGTTATGGCTCATATCCAGATGTCTCTCCAAAGCCACATGTGCTCACAGGTGGGGCTTTGAGGAGGTGATTGGATCGAGAGTGCATCATACATATCTGTGGATTAGCCCACTGAGTTTATAGCTAAATGTGATGTTGGGAAGTGAAGCCCAGTGGGAGGAGGTGGGGCACTGGGGGCGTGGCTTCCCTTGATCTCTCTCTACTTCCTTCCCCCTGTCCCCCTGTGCCAGGCCACCCTGCCTTGGAGCTAGCTGAGTATGGACTGAAACTTCTACAAACTGGGAGCTAAAATAAACCCTTCTGCTTTAGAGTTGTGGGTGTCAAGCATTGTGTCCTAGCAATGAGAAAGTAACTAAGACAGATTTTGGTGCCCTAGAAGTGAGGTCATTGATGCATGGTTGTACCTGACCATGTGGTTCAGAAGGCTTTGCAATTGGCATGTGGGAGGAGTTTGGAAAGGCTTGGAAATGGCAGCTGAAGAAGCAACCCTAGAATGTTGTAAGCCAAGTTTGGTGGAAAATTCTTGTTGGAGCTCAGACCATAAAGTTGACTGTAATTTAACCAGAAAAGACCAGGCTCAAAAGGTTTCACTTGAGAAGGGGGACTCCTTTGGCTGTTGGACTGCAGGCCATGTGTCTTATGCTCTGGCAGAAAATTTATCTGGATTTTGTTCATGTCCAGAGACTTTGTGGGAGACAAATTGAGGGTGAGGAACTAATTAATCCAGAGGAGAAAACTTCAAGGCAGTCAATTCAGTCTACTGTTCGGATATTACTGTTAGGGGCTTTTATCCAGCTCTATGTTGTGAATCGAGAGCAAAGAGCCCAGCAGAATGACTTAAAAAGTTTGGAGTTTGACCTGAAGGGAGTATTAGTAAAGTTTAAAATAAAATAAAACAGAGACCTGTAAAATTGGAGCAGAGGAAAACTTCTTTGCTGAAAAGATTAGCATTAAAAAGAAGCCAGGTACTTTGGACCAGAACAATAGAAAAGTGCCTTGAAGGAATATGAGGAACCAGCAAAGCTTTGCAGGCCCAAAATTGCAAAGGTAAAAGATTCTGCTTTGAAAAGCACTGAATGACAACAGCCTAGGGAGTGGAAATTGGTTCTCCAGGATTCAGTTCACCATGTCCAGCCACTCTGGCACTCAGAAGCCCCTGCAACCACCAGTGAGATGTAAAAGGGCTCAACAACTGCTCCAGTTGGCAGCAGACATCTAGAGGGTGTTCATTCTACACTCAAGAAGAGTGCAAGAGTTGTGGGGTAAGGTAGGCTTCCACCCAGATTTCAGAAGACGGCCTGGGAGGCCAGGCAGTGTGCCCCTGAGAGGGAAATATGTCAGGCTGTACGAAGCTGAAAGTGTGGGGGAGATCCCAGGATGTTGGAGAAGCCAGAAACATGGATTGTCTGAGGAAAACTACAAGGAGTGAGCAAAGCCAGCCTAAGGGAGAGGCCTGGAGGGTTGTAACAACCAGCAGTGCCACAGGGGAAGGGGCACCCAAGCCCTTTGGCATTCATATCCTGCACAGATTGTCCATGTACTGGATATGGAACTATGGGATTTAATGTTTACCCTGCTGGATTTCAGTCTTGTTTTGGTCCCATTTCTTTCTATTCTCTTATTTCTACTTTTTGGGAAGGGGTGTTTATCTTGTGCTGTTGTATATTGGAAATGTTTAACTTTTTCATTTTGATAGGGGCTCACAGTTAAGAGTTTGCCTTAAATCTCAGTGGAGACTTTGGACTTGGACATTTTGGCAATGTTGAAACTGTTAGGACTTTGGGAACTCTAGAGATGGACTAAATGTATTCTGCATATAGTTTTGGAGTTCAGGGCAGAATGTTATGGTTTATGTCTTGATGGGCATGAGTTTTGGAGTCCAGGTGCAGAATGTTATGGTTTATGTCTAGATGTCCCCCCAAAGCCTTGTGTGCTCGTAGGTGAAAGGTGACTGGATCATGGGGCATGATCCTCACTTGTGGATTAGTCCACTGATGAGTTTGAAGCTAAATGTGACATTGGGGCCAGGGGTGGTTGCACACCCCTTTAATCCCAGCACTCGGGAGGCTGAGGCGGGAGGATTGTTGTGAGTTCAAGACCAGCCTGGGCTACAAAGTGAGTTCAAGGCCAGCCTGAACTGCATAGTGAGATCCTGTCTCAAAAAATAGGACCAGGGATTTAGCTAATGGCTTAAGCACCTGCCTGGCAGGCACAAGGTTGTGAGTTTGATCCTAGGTATCCCCCCCCCCAAAAAAAGTGACATTGGGAAGTGGAGACTGATTGGAGGAGGTGGGGCACTGGGGTATGGTCTGGAAGGGCATGTCTCCCTTCTTTATCCCTTAATTGCTCTGTGCTTCCCGCCTGCCATGCCATGAACAATTCTCCTCTGTGATACCCCTCTGCCA
This sequence comes from Dasyprocta punctata, assembly GCA_004363535.1. Taxonomy (NCBI): domain Eukaryota; kingdom Metazoa; phylum Chordata; class Mammalia; order Rodentia; family Dasyproctidae; genus Dasyprocta; species Dasyprocta punctata. The sequence continues at coordinate 88,624 of RJWM01002507.1, read as the reverse complement.
TGCTGCCTTGCCTTGAAGCCAGCCAACTATGGAATGAATGCTCTACAAACAACCAAAATGAACCTTTCCCCCTCAGAGTTGGGGGTGTGGAGTGTTGTGTCCCAACAATGAGAAAATAACTCAGGGTGCCTATGTGCATTGCATAGACACCTGGCATGCGGCCCCACTATCTGTGGGATTCCCTCACCCCTCACCCAGCTGATCAACCTGATGGGACACGGGCTCCTCTGGGCTGCTTGGTCAGGCCTGGGATTCAACAGGAGACTTTGTCCTGGCACCTAGGTGCACTCAAAGCAAAAAAGAACAGCTCAGATTCTGGATATTGGCTGCTGTGGAGGAACTCAGGGCTCTTAGGTGGCCTTAGGGAGCCCCAGGCCAGGGGTTGTGGCACCAGTGGCTGCTTGATTTCTTCCCCCACCCCCACCTCACCCCCGTTTGACTGAGACTCAGGTGACTTCCAGGTTTTCCTCTCCCCTCGCCTGTCCTGGTCTCCCAGCCTGGCTCCTGGCCCCAGTCCACAGGGCGGGACTGCTCTTGCAGCTTGTTCCCCACCGGCTTTGCTCCTGCTCCTGGCGATTAGGAGCTGCTGCTCTCGCTGCTCCGCTGCTCCCTGGGGCGGTGGCACCGGGTTTGGAGGAAACAGGCTCACAGCGACTGATGTCTCCACCTGCTGGCCGTCCTGACCCTTGCTGCACACAGCTCTCAGTCTCCATCTCTGCCACTGCTGCTGTTATTGTTGCTGCTGTTGCTGCTGCTGCTGCTGCTGCAATATTTTATAACCCAGACCCAGAGACCCTGGGTCAGAAGCATGCCCCGGCAAGTACCACAGCTCGCCCCTCCCGCCAGGATTTGCTCCTGCTGGATGGCCCGAATAAGTTTCCCCTGAGAAAAAGTGCGAGGGGGTGGGGAGCTAACCCTCTGACTGTGTTGCTGTCCCCAGGGACCCTTCCATGAAGACTGAGGCAGGCGTAGTAGCCGCTGAGAAGAGCCTGCTGACATGACATCGGCCACGGAGTTTGAAAACGTGGGCAACCAGCCACCGTACAGCCGGATCAATGCCCGGTGGGATGCCCCTGACGACGAGCTGGATAATGACAACAGCTCAGCCAGGCTCTTTGAAAGGTCCCGGATCAAGGCATTGGCAGGTACCGCAGGGCCACAGGGGTTAGAGGAGCGTGCTCACAGTCACCGGGTCCACACCCTTCCCCACCGCGCATACCTGTGTGTGTGTCAGCGAGCCCGGTTGGCAGTGATGGAGATGTATTTGCCTGGCCCGGGCAGGCTGCTCCTCCTCACTGGGAGAGGGCACAGGCTCAGCAGCCTCGCCCTGAGCATCCCTCACTTCCTCCCTTCTGGGAGGCAGGGAGGTGCTGGAGGTGGTGCTGGGGGCCTGCTCTCTGCCCCTGTCTGGAATAACCTGTGCCCCAGATCAGAGTAGGAGAAAGTCCTGGCCAGGGGGTGTCCACGGGGCTGGAGGGCTGTGCAAGTGTGAGGGCCTCCTGTTCACCCAGACTCCTGCCTGGGCCCGGAGAGGGGAATTTCCATTGTCAGCTCAGGGGTCCCAGAAGAAAAGAGTGGTTCTGTGGGAAATTGGGAGCAGTTAGCATCCACCCTGCATTGCCTCAGCAAGGAAGGTTTCTGGATGGAACCTTGTCCTTACACTGGGATTAGATCTGTAGCTAGCAGGTTTGTAATGGTCTGTCTCTGTCTCTGTCTCTGTGTCTGACTCTGTCTCTGCCTGCCTCTCTCTCTCTCAAAAAAAAAAAAAAAAAAAAAAAAAAAATCTTACATCTCTAGCAGAAATGGCCTCTCCTCCCCCTGCTGGCTGAGATCTAATTCTTAGGATTTTCTTTTCTTTTCTTTTTTTCTTTTTTTTCCCTCTTCAAGCCTTGTGACTGTTGTCTCCCTGGAACTTAATTCAAGGTAACTGTAGGCTGGACTTGAGTCCTTGGCCAGTAAAGAAAACTTGAGTTATATGGCAGTGTGTGGTATGCGAGGGATCTTCCCTCACCTGGTCCACCCCTCAGCAGTCCTCACTGGACCTGAGCCCCCATCACTGATTGCTCTGTCCTGGGAGGTCCATCACACCCTTTCCCATAAACGCTTCTTGGAGCAGTCTTCCCTCATCTCTGAGGACCTACTTGAGGTTCATGGAGGTCCTCTTCTGCCTCCTGTTCCCCCACCCTCAGCCACTGGGTTTCTCAGCTGACCTTGGGACATGAGCAGGGCCTTAGACCCCCCTGGAACATAATGACCTCCTCCTCAGGAGTACTGGGCTTCCTATTCCGAATGGGAACGTGCTGTCCCATCTCTGGTGTCACAGTGGGGAATCCACTGAGGTCTCAGCATCACCCTGATCTTTCCAGGAAACTTCCTCTTCTTCCTTCATCTCTTCTCATCTTTCTTGAGCCCACAAAATCCTTCCTTGATTTTTTGGGGGGACTGGTAATAGCAGTGATTCCTTGCTTTTGATTGTATAAGTCGAACCTTTTTATTTAATTTTATTTTTTTAACCTGTACTGGGTGGATCTGTCTCCACAGTGATATAGGTGAAGGGAGAGAGGTCCTGACTTCTGTAAGATTTGCCAAAGGGCAAGGTGGAGAGTGGGACTGTCCTGTGTGGGGATTTTTGGAACATAGCCTATTTTTTAGGAAACCAAGGTGAATTGCATTTTAGCAATTATGTATTGTACTCCTACGAAGTTTAAAGTTAAACCGCCAGCCAGATATGAAAGGAGAGCGGGGGAACTACAGAGATGAATTCAATATAGCATCTGTCTCTAAGGAGTTGATAATCTATTAGGGAAAAATGAACTATGCTCACAATTAATTAGCATGAGTAGAATTAGAGAAAAAGGGTGGGAAAGGCACATAAATTAAATAGCAATGAGAGAGCAAGGGAGGGAAAATCAGAAAGATTGTGGAGGAGATAGTGGTCGAGCTGGAAATGAAAGAGTGCCTATGTCCGGGACAGCAGAAGATGTGAGGGTTTTCCCAGCCAGCCTGCAGTACAGTAGCCTGGTGTAATGAGCCACATGGGACACTGGTAGAGAAGGATTAAAGGGACAAGTGCAAGAGGACACAGCATGAGAACGTTTGTGATCGGTCCTAGGTTGCTTATGAGACAGCCTTGGCTACCCTTCACTGGGCCTGGTTAGACGAATGCATCTTATCTACCAAAGGATCCAAACGCCCCTGGGGGAAGGGACACCACTGAGAGTAGAGTGGCAAGCCTAGACTTCAATGCTTCAGAACAGCTGGCTAACAAGTAGACATGTGTGTAAGTCTGGGGTCTTTTCAGAATTTTTACAGGGTGACTCTGCTGGAAGCTAAAGTCTTACAAAGTTCAAAGTAGAGAGGCCAGATGCTCCCCTCTCTGTGGGGTAGATAGCATGGAAGACAGGGGTGTGTGAGGCTTCCCCAGTTCTTACTTCTTGACATTTTTTCCTATAATACTGTCTTCAAGGTGACCTTAGCAGTCTAGTCTGAGGCCAGCCTTCCCAGCAAAACCTTAGGAAGTACAAGTTACTTGGGTCTCATCTTGTCAACATGATCTGTGCCAGCTGTCCATTCATGAAAATATTAAGGCCCAGAAGGATTCAGCCCTGTGTTTCTTTTTTGTTGTTGTTTGTTTTGTCTTGTTTTTTGCTTTGTTTTGCTTTTTTGAGACAAAGTCTCACTGTGTAGTCCAGGCTGACCTCAAACTCACTATGTAGCTCAGGCTGGCCTTGAACTCATGACAATCCTCCTGCCTCAGCCTCTCAACTGCTGGAATTACAGACATGTGCTACCACACCCAGCAGCCCTGTGCTGCTTATGTTATGGTAGTAATCTGCCTGTAAGTATATGTGCAAGGTGCAGGGTGGTCTGGCATTTTCTTTCTGCAGTTGAAGGACTAGAGCAGTGACGGTGAACTTTTTAGAGCTTTCAATGTTATCAAACAGCCCGCTGTAGCATAAGTTCACCACCCCTGGTCTAGGGTGAGGGAGAAAATATTGCAAAGCCAGATTCAAGTCCTAATTCTACCTCTAATGCTACAGCTATGGAAAATGACTGACTTCACTTCCTGTTTTATAAAATGGGACTGTAGTACTTTCCCAAAATTGTCGTGAAGATAAAATAAGTTAAAGTTTTTGAAAATCTTTTCTTTTCTCTTTTTGCGGCACCATGGATCAAACTCACAACCTCGTGCCTGCCAGACAGGCACTTAAGCCACTGAGCCAAACTCACAGCCCTGGTTTTTTGAGGCAGGGTCACACTATGTAGCTCAGGCCAATCTTACACTTGTGTTGTAGCCCAAGCCTGCCTCGAACTCACAACGCTCCGCCTACCTCAGCCTCCCGAGTGCTGGGATTAAAGGAGTGCGCCACCACGCCCGACTAAAAATCTTTTTGAATCAACTATAAGTGCTAGGTGACTATTAGACATTATTATTACTGAGAAAACTTCCTGCAAGTGCTTTCTGCCCTTTTCTTAATTTCGCATGTCCAAGATCATCAACTCAATCTTGTCCCATTTACCTTGGCCTTTTCCCGGGCTCGTTTCTTCCTTCTTAACTCCACCCTCCTTTGCCTGGGCTAGGCAAAGTTGGAAGAAAAAGCCAGGGACCAAGGAAATTAGGCTGAATCTTATGCTTGGAATCTTGGCTCCTCTTGGACCCCACACCTTCTGTTGATGAGAACAAACTCCATGCAAGTCCAGCTGTGTCTCCATCATGCAGAGGGTGGCGAGGGGACTCATCACGGGCTCCCCCCTGGCACGGCAACTCCTCTAGGTCCTTCTCCACTGGGGTAACTGGACTCCCTCTTTTCTGCCTCTTAAATCAACTTGGTCTCAGCTCTCGAGGAAATCCTTCCTATTTTGCCTTTCACACCATTCCCAGCTCCTCCACTCCAGGCCTAAATAAAACAAGCCACCTGCTTACTCTGCTGTCATGTGTAAAAACCTGACCTGTCCCCAGAATGAACAGCTTGGTTTGGAACACACAATCAGCCTGACTAAAGCGAAGGGGGAGGTGGGAAAGGAAACTTGCCGAGGAGATGGATTTGACCTTGGCAATGCCAAGGGGAGGGTTGGAGGGTCCAGCAGGATTTTTTCCCTTAAGTCCTAAGAAGATTTTGGCTTAATGTCTGTCTCTGGCTGGCAGCATTTCATGAGGTTAAGTGGCGGGTGGCCCCAAGACTTCCTTCTGAAAAAGGGGCTGTGTTGTTCCCCTTTGATGACTGCCTCTGGTGCCTTTCTGCTTTTAGGATGTGCTTTGAGGGATTAGAGGAAGGAAGTGGCAAAGCCCAAGTCTCTCTCTCTACAAGATTCCAGCCTTCAGAATTCAGTGAGAAGGGGGTCTAGTGTCTCCCAGAGCCATTCTGTCTCTCAAACCCCGTTGCTGTTCCTTCCCTTCTTCAGCCCAGGAGCTGCTCCTCAACGTGTGGCTGTGGGGATGAGGGGTGAAGTGCTGCGGGCTGCAGAGTTAAGAGCCAGATCGCCGGCCTCTGTGCTGTCTCATCCCTGGAGGCCCTGCCCGCCTGCACGTTCCTCCCTGTACCTGGTTAGGCACCCCGAGACTGGATGGTGGTGACGATGTTTCCAGGCAGATGTGGCCCCTCTGGGAGAGGGGAGAGTGGGGGAACACGATAGCAACAACCACAACAAAAATGCTTTAAAAAGGGAAGCATGTGCATTCTCCTTCCATTCTGTCTTCCAAAGCCGCCCCTCTTCCCCACACGCCCTGCCCCGCACGCACACACAGCTTGCCTCCCAGCATCCCATGTGCCACCCGCTGCGTGATTTACGGCTCCTCAGCACCAGGAGGTTGCAGTGTGGAGAGCAGTGCAGAGCCTCCTGCAAGGAATGTGAGGAGGAAAGGGCCTGCATTTTGTCTCAGTCTTTCTCCTGTTCTTTGTCCAGCCGAGCAATTGCTAAGGGAGAAACTAACCAGAGCACCTCCTTTGAAAACTGACCCATGACATCATGTAACCCATTTGCTTTACCTTTAAGTTGGGACCCAGAGATCTTTCAAGTGGACGCAAGCTTCCCTTCTGCATTATCTCCTGGCAGCAAGATGGGGCCAACTGGTGAGGGTGGTTGGGGACAATTCAAAGAGTGTGACAGGGCACCAGGTGCAGCACGGACTGTGTCCCTGTGCTCTGAAGCACATAGTTGTCACTTTAGACCTTGACCAACCTCCTGCCTCCCTGTGTCCAGCCCCAGGGTCAATTTCTGTGGTTGGCAAATATTCCATCAGCACCTCGGGACGGTGGCTCGCAGAGCTGCTGCTCCCTGCCCACCCTGCCTGGCTGCCCAGGAGCCACGCAGAGAGGGAGTCGTGGCTCTTCCTGACACTGGCCAGAGGCCATGATAGTCTTCTCGAAGATGTCTGGTCTCCCTCGGGCCTCTCTCCCCAGCTGCCCCAGCTGCCCAGGACCTAGGCCCAGCTTTGTGTGCAGAGAGTGAGTGATTTCCTGCGGGGAGCAGGAATTCACGGCCGTGGCTGGGGGTCCAGCCCCTCCTGGCAGTGTAAGTCAGGAGATTCAGAGGCAGCTGCCAGAACAGAGGCATTAACCCTCCCTGGTCCCTCCTCCCAGGTACCTGTGAGCACAGAGAAGAGCTCACGAGAGGGAGGTTTAATATTTTTCTCCGCTCAGATTTCAAAACATAAAATGAAAGACTATATGCTGGGAAAATATACTATTCAAGGAAATATCTATAGTCATCAGCAATCATTTTAATGTACTGTCAGAGGAAACAAAATATTGGATCAGCAGCCTTCTCTTGGAAGTCAGCCATTGTGAGACTCCCCACCCCTACCCCAGGCCACCGCCTGGATGAAGCACACTCCCAGGCAGGTCTCCTCTGTGATGAAAGCGATTCTTCCTCTTTGAAAACTCTCAGCAGAGCCAGGCCATTCCCCTTCTGTGGATGATGGCTATCTATCACTATGAAGTTCTTTATCAAATATTAATACACCAAGGTTAATAATAAGACTGTTTCTTCCCCTTGTGGTGCAGTCCGAGGGAGCTGTGTTAATAGTCTCCTCATCTTCGGGACATTCCTGAGGGCCATCAGCCTTGTTCCCAAGAGCAGGCTCCTGACACCAGGCCTCCCTGGAGCAACCAGCACCCCCTGCTCCCCAGGGGCCCCTTGCATTCTGCATAGCGGGTGAGGTACCAAGCGTATTTACAGAGCATCTGTTCATTTTGTTCGTTTCCCTTTCTTACTGTGTCACTGAGAAAGAATGACAGGGAGGCTTGTAGCAGCTGAGTCTCTGGGAGTAGTTTGCATCCAAACCCTTTGGCCTTCAGGTACTGGAAACTAGATCAGCCAGGGACTCTCACCTTACAGTCCGTTGAAAGAGAAGTAGATCAAATAATCACACTGTGTCTCTCTACACAGACACACACTGGTGCGCGATGATGAGTGTGGTAGATGCTGTGAAGATTTCCTGGGAACTGTATGAGTTTATAACATAAACTAGAGGCCAAGGAGGGGCTTGTTGGAGTCAGAGTGAGGGTCTGTGGTGGCCAGAGGAGAGGAGAGGCAGGTCCAAGGAAGGCACCTCCCTGAGGGCTTACCCGTTCCTGGTGAGAAGCAGCAGGGAACTTGAAAGGGGTGGCTGAGGAAATTATTTGCATGAGAGGAGGAGGTTGACCTGTAATCCCAGCACTTGGGAGGCTGAGGCAGGAGAATCATTTGCAAGTTTGAGATCAGCCTGGGCTACAAAGTGAACCCAAGGCCCGCCTGAACTGCGTAGCAAGACCCTGTCTCAAAAAGACAAAATAAATAAATAAATAAATAAGGAGGAGGTTGAATGGTCAGAGGTGGAGGGAGTGAGTTGTTGGCAGAGAGTCAACAGGGCCGGGGATGGGAGCTGTGCCTTCAGCAGAGGCTGGGGACCGAGCTGTCCCCAAGCCATGACAGTGCTGTTGGCAGGGAAGTGGTTAGATGTGGGCTTTAAAGATCTGTCTGGCTTCAGTGGGGACAGTGGTGTGTGGAGACTGTCAGGAGGGAGGAGACGGCAGCCTGAGCCCGCTGGGTCACCACGGTGGGGGAGACAGTGGTCCATCCCAGCAGCAGCGTACTTCCACCTCCCTGCCGCTGTCACCCTCCGGGGTGACATTGGCCAAACCACGTTTCTGCTCCCCAGCACCCCTGCTTCCTCACCTGAATGCTAGGGCCTTGAGCTGAGGCCTTTAACTCGAGGTCACCCACGGCCCTTCCAGCTCTGGTGGCCTGAGAAGAAGCCACCTGTACAAGAGCACTGACGGAGTGCTGCTCTGTCCGAAGTGGAGAGCCTTGGGTCCTGGCCTGGGAAAAGGGAACTGACCCTGTGTAGCAAGTCGGTGGGTCTCCAGCAGTCCTGGCCTGGGCTGAGGCTGTGTCGTCGACCATCTTGACTTCTCTTGGCTCGCATCCCCAGTGAGTGCCTTCTCTCTAAGCAGCCACTGCAGCAGGCATGTGGCAGTGCCCGGTGTGTGTGTGCTGCTTTGTCATCCTATGCCTTATGAGACTGTTACGTGACCTCTGCCACTCCGGCCCTGTTGAATGTTCCCAAGCCCTACATTATCTCAGCCTCTGTGTCCCACCTGAGACACCCCTTCTCGCTTCTCCTTCCCTCACCAGCCTCCTGAGCAGAGTTGATCAAAGCCTTGAACTCACTGCTGTCTCACATCCTCTAAATACTGTCACCAGCCAAGGCCAGCTGACCCTTGTTCGGTGGTGTCCTCCAGCTCAGCTCCTGTCCTTTCATTTCTAGAGTTAATTCGTCACCGCAAGCAGTGACTTGCACAGCTGCCTCCGCGCTATCAACCTGTTCACTCCCATGCACTTGGGCATTCAGAGTCTTTGTCCTCCAACACATGTTTAGTGAGATGTGTCTCTGTTCTGGCTCAGTTAACAGCTTCTCATCCCCACCCCCAACACATACACCGCACACACTGGCCACTTCCCCCTGAGGGGCTTTGAATGCAACACCTGCCCCTTGCCACATTCTAAAACCATCATCATCTTCAAACTTCACATTGGCTTTCTTCAGAAACAAAACTTTTTCTAAAAGCTAGCCTATGTAACCTGTTTCCTTTTGCTATAATGTATACGAAGACTCTATTTTATTTTAAAAAGCAGTAGGGCAATAAATAGCTTTTATATCTTTTTTTGTGGTACTAGGGTTTTAACCCAGGGTCTTTTCACTGAGCTACCTCTCTGACACTTTTTTGAGACAGGGTCTTACGATGTTACTTGAATTGTCCAGGCCCAGCTTGGATTTGTATTTCTCCTGCTTCAGCCTCCCGGAGTGCTGGAATTATAGGCATGCACCACCACGCCTGGCTAACTCTGATTATTTTAAAGGCAGTGTTATGTGCTTTTATATTGCTTTTTGCATTTTCAAATTTGGAATAAGTCTCCTAAATTTCTATCCTGGGACCCACCATAGCTAGATTGTAAATCCTTAGGGGCCGGGCAAGTGTGGGGCAGCAGTTCACAGTATCTGTGTGACAGAAATCTGTTGGTTGAAAAAGAAATTCCTCCCCAAAGTGTTCCTGAAGGTCTGCTCTTATGCTGTGTCATCGAGGTTTGTCACAAGTTCATGAGAGTTAAAGCGTGGGCCACTGTGGATCCCTAAACGCTTGGCTTCCTGGCAGGAGGAGGAGAGAAGTCCCAAATCGTGAACCTTCAAAGGCCTCCATATGAAGTGCTTATCTTCTCAAACGTCCTCCTGAGCACCTAGTTTTACCTGCCACCTCAAGATGCAGACATCCTCAAGAAGTCTGCATTTGACTTTTCATTGCTCATGCCTCGAGTCTTTGAGCTTTACATTGTATCCTTTATGACATCTGTGGTTTCTTATTACTAGAAGCAATACGTGTTCATTGTAGAAATTTTAGAAAACACAGCTAAAGGCAGGCGTGGTGGCGCACTCCTGTAATCCCAGCACTAGGGAGGCTGAGGTAGGAGGATTGTTGCAAGTTCAAGACCAGTTCAAGGCCAGCCTGAACTGCATAATGAGACCCTGTCTCAAAAAAAAAAAAAAAAAGAAAAGAATATACAGCTAAGCAAAAAGAAAACGAATAATCTCCCACAGGCTTACCTCCCAACTTTAACATTTTTCTCTATTCATGAAAGTCTATAAAACTGGGATCATATGTGCATATGCTTTAGTGACCTGGAATTTCTCTCAAAATGCATCCTTTGTTGTCACTGAAAGTTCTTCTACAACCTTTTTGATAAACCTATTAATGCACCAAAAGTATTAAATAATCCCCTGTTGTCAATTAGTAGGTTGCTGTTCTTTATTCTTGAGAGCAGATTTTTAATAGGGAAGAGAGAGAGAGGTAGGGAGGAAGCCATGGGAGGAATGAAGTAGGAGATGGAAGTTTCCCAAAGAACAGGCTCCTGGGGGCTTGTGTCAAAAGGCTTTGTAGATGATGCAAGTGGGTACCAGAGTGGGTGGGGCCAGAGGCCAGTGTGCAGCTTGCCAGGGAGGAGAGATGTTGAAGGAAGAGCCAAGAGAAAGTCTGAGGAAGGAGTGGCACAAGAAAGGTGAAAAGCCGGACATGATGGCGCACCCCTGTAATTCCAGCACTTGGGAGGCTGAGGCAGGAGGATCACTGTGAGTTCAAGGCCAACTTGGGCTACATAGTGAGTTCCAGATCAACCTGGACTACACAGTGAGTCCCTGTCCCTGAAAAAAGGGGAAAGCCTGGACCTCAGGGGAGACAGTTAAGCTCTAAAACTTCTGAAGAGAACTTTGAGAGGGCTGGGCTCTGAGCACAGCTTGCAGAGTCAGGAGGCAGAGAACGTCACTGCACTCCCTCTGACTAAAGGCCTCATGCCCTTGATCAGCCCCTTGGGGTGCAGGGGTGTCCCTCCCCTTCAACCTTCTCTCTCCCTTTGACTTCTCTTGTGGGCTCAGGTGGATAAAAATGCTTGTGATTTTTGCCTAAGGAAATCCATAAGGCAAAATAACAGTAATAAAAATAACAATAATAATAATAATATGACAGGAACAAGGCTATCTTGGAAAAAGGGAAAGAGAAATATTTTAATACTTTCCTTAAAGTGAGAATATATTTATTTCTCTTTTGAAAAAGAAATATAACATCTGGTGGGTAAAATTTAAAAGTTATAAAAGGTTAAATAATAAGTTGTACTCCCACCATGGACTTTCCTGGACTCAGTTCTCCCATAAACTGTGTTAGCTATTTCTTGTATCTCTTTCCACAAATGTTTTATGTCTGTGTATACAAATGATCTATATTGTTTTCTTCCAACTTTGTTTTTATACACTCTTCTATATTTTTCACTGAATATATTTTGAAAGTGTTTTATATTAATATGTAAATAGCTTCCTCTTTTTTTTTTTTGCAATTATGTAGTGTTCCACTGTATGGAGACATAATTTTAATTAACTAGTCCTTTATTGGTGGAAATTTAGATTCTTTCCAGTTACTATCTACTTCAAATAACTCAGTGTGCAGAGCTACCTCAGTTCGTGAGTTTGATCCTTTCCACCATTCTAGTTGCAAACCAAGTTGAATGAGAACCGAATCAAATTCAATGGTTAGATTCAATGTGACCTTATGGGAAATTTGATTCACGTCTCATCCAGTTCAGTCTGCGACCAGAATCATGGAGAGAATTGAGTTCTTGAACCGAGGTACCACTTATTTTGCAAACATACAAGAATGTCTGTGGGATAAATTCCTAGAAGCAGAATGATGAGGGCCAAGAATGTGTGCTTTTGTAGTTCTGACTGGCCTTGCCAAATGGCCTTTCACAGAGCTTGCCCCAGTTACACCCTGTCCGGCCACATGTGAATCCTTTGCTCCCCACATTCTTGCCAACACCATATTTCCTCAGGCTCTTTGATATTTGTCCATCTGATAACTGAAATGTAGTACCTTGATATATTTTTGTTTTACTGTTTGACTTTTGCTGTGAAAGTTTTCAAATATTAAAAAAGGTAGAGCTGGGTGTGGTAGTGCACCCCTATAATCTCAGCACTTGGGGGGATGAGACAAGAAGGTCACCACACGTTCAAGGCTAGCCTAAACTATGAAGCAAGACCCTGTCTCAAACAAAACAAAACAAAACATAGTAGCAAAGGTAAAGTGAACCATCACCCAAATTTAATGATTGCTAATATTTTGTCATGTTTGCTTATCTTTTGAGGGGTTGAAATATTTTAAAAATAAAGGTCTCATGATGTTTTACTTCTAATTAGTCTGGTACATATTGCTGGAAAACAACACTTACCACCTAACCATATGTAATTATTCTATTTAATAAAATTAACAGTTCCTTAATCTATTATCCACTGGATATTCAAAAATTTCTACTTGTCCCACATGTCTTTTATGATTAGTTTGTTCAAACTAATTAAGGGCCTTGTATTAGATTTTGTGTGTGCATGTATGTGTGTGTGAGAGAAAGTGTGTGTGCTTTAGTTTGTATTTCTATGAACAGCTCAGACAACTTTTTTTTCAGTTTTTATTTTTTATTAGTGCACGTTTGAAGTACATGATGATCACATTCCTCATGGAGAGCTGGTATGTGTACCTAACACATCTCAATTGTTTTTTTCATTCTCTTCTCCTCTCCCTCTTTGCTGGACAACTTTTTATATGCCTGAGACTTTTATAATCTTTTCTGTTAACTCTTTGTTCACATTGTTGGTCTTTTTCTTTATTAGTCTTTCTGACAATATAACAAATAGCCAAGAGAATCAACTTATAAAGAACGTGAAGTGATTTGTGCTTGTAGTTCTGGAGGCTTTGGTTCACAGTTGATGGTTCAAATTGCTTTTGGCAAAAACACAGCACATGGCAGGGAGGGCACAAAAGAGCTATGGACTGGGTTGTGAAGTTTCCTCTGAGGGTAAATCACCTAAAGACCTCCCGCAAGACCCCGCCTCTAAACTTTCCACCATTTCCCAATAATGCCAAGATGAGGACCAAGGCTCTAACACATAGGCCTTCAGCAGCCATTCCAGACCCAAAGAACAGCAGGGATTTTTACATATTAGTGAATTAGTCATGTGCTGTGTGTTGTAAATATTATTTCATCAGTTTGACTTGGCTCCTGGCATTCTATCCCACACACAAAAATTTTTAACTTAGTTGAACTTTCAATCACTTATTTTATAATTTTGGATTTTGTGTTAGATTTAGAAGGTCTTCCCTTAGGTTAATATTATATTTAAAAATTCTACTATAATTGATTTTGCTATTTTTATGGTTTCATTTTGTGCATTTCAGTTTCCAAGCCAAATAAAATATATTCTGGAGTATGAGGTATGAATTTCACTTCACTTTTCCTGGGTGATTATCTAGTTTTGCCAGCACGTTTAGTTAGATAATTCACCTTTCCCCCTCGTATTTGTAATGCACCTTTATCAGATATTGAAAGTTCACATATACTTGGGACTATTTCTGTTTGCTTTTGTATCCATCTTTCATATCCTAGCACTGCACCATTTCACTGTAAGTATATACTGTTCTTTAATAAAAAAAAAAAATCTGAGGTTAGGCACAGTAACTCAGACCTGTAATTCTGGCTACTCAGGAAACTGAGACAGGAGGATCACATGTTCAAGGCCAGTCTGAGAAACTTAAAGAAACATGTCTAAAAATAGAGGTTTTTTAAAGGGACAAGCCCAGTGGTAGGGCACTTGCCTAGCATGTAGGAAGCCCTGAGTTCAACCACTAATACTGAAAAACAAACCAACCAAAAAAAAAAAAAAAGGAGGGGGTGGGAAACAAAAACATCTGAGAAGGTTGGTTGAGAAGATTGTTGCTGTCCCTTTTTTAAATTCTTAAGTGAGTTCAAGTATAACCATCTCCTGTGCTGTCCGCAACCCCAGAGTGCCCGGCCCAGCTGGCCCAGAGCCGCCAGCCGCCCTGCTCTTGGGAGGCTCCAGAGCAGCGTCTGGGCATGCAGGGCGAATGTGCTGAGTGCGCCAAAGTGGAGCAGCCAGAGCGAAAGAGCTAATGGACACTAATCCCCAGCCCTGGGCCTTTTCTCTTCTTTTGCTCATCATTAGCTTCTTGGAATCTGTCCCAAGTCTCAACACTGAAAAGTGTTTCAGGTGCTGGGGATTCTGGGTAACTTTCCCCACCCCCACCTTCAAGCAGAGGCAGCCGGGAGCCACCTGCTGGGCTCTCCACCTGCAGCTCTAGCATTTGAGGTCCCGGAGCCATCATTGGTGTGCTGAAACCCGGGGCAGGCTAAGGGGGCTTGATGAGACTTCTGCACTAACATATGTGCCCGCCCAGCAGGCTGGGATTAAATTCTGTTTCCCTAGCTAGACCCACTTCCCTACCCTTTGCCAGGCAGAAATAGACAGGTCTTAGTACCCATGTCATGAAATTTTTAGATTCTTAAAAACAGGAAGATGGGGAAGGAAAAAAGGACTTTAGGGGATACTCACCTCCAAAGGGGCTGGAATTCTCAGTTCCTTAGGCAAATGTTCCATGTCAGATGGGAAGTGTGACCCACTTAAGGAGCAGATGTGGCTTCTAGGGGAGCCCTTGGGCACAGGACTGGCTCTGTGGAATCCACACATGCCCCAGCATAAGTGTGACTGCAGTGTGCCCAATGTGTCATCCAAACTTTAGTTGTGCTTTGCTGAAGCAACCCTTGAAATTGGGAACACATTTTAACTTGCTGCTATCTGAAGGGTAAAGGTAGGTGTTTCCCTGTGAAACTTTGCCCAGAGGCCCAGGATGAACAAATGCCATTTTAGCTTTGTATTTATTTTAAGATTTCTATAGCTCATAACTCAGTATTATTCCTCTTCTTAGAATTCTTATTTAGGTGGCTGTCATGGACTTCTTTATACATGGCTCAAACACCCTTCCTGTTTATAATAATAGCTTTTCTGCCTAGGGGTTCAGGGATGTCTGTGTTGTCTGTGAATTCCCTGCTTCCACCCAGTGCCTGGCATATGACAGCTATTCAGTAAATATTTGCTGAATGAATGAGCAGATGAGTAAAGAGACTGAGCTCCTAACACTGAAATAGCCTTGAAGTTGGAAGGGATTTGATGCTGCAAGTCTCAGAAACTGCCAGCATTACACCCTGGAGGCAGTCCTGGCAGGGCTCCTCTTTTCGTTGCTGTAAAGCCATATATTTAATAATTTAAAAAGTCAACCATTCCATGGTTTGGGCTCAGCTGTGTGCACATCCAGCCTGTTCCCACAGCAGCCTGACATTCCTTCCTGTCTGGGCCATTCGGCGTCTGGCCTGCCTGTGACCCACGCTCCACACGTCCTCCCCCGGGTGCGGCAGGACCCAGGCCCAGCCACGCTGCCGGGTCAGCTCTGTCCTAGAGCTTCAGACCACGTGCCCAGAAGCCGGCTGCCACAGACTGTTCACAGAACCAAACAGAACAAGGTTTCACATCGCCTTTGCTGTTTTTGTCTATTCTTTTCTTTTTGGTTCTTTTTATTTATTTTTATTTATTTTTTATTTTTTTTACTTTTACCAGTTGATGTTGCAGTATGTAATGATCATGTTCGACCTGGGAGTTGGGACACATCTCCTTCCTCCCTCCCTCCATCTCTTAGTCCCCTTCTCATTTGCAGTAGATCTAGCTCCCTGTTTCCTATCATCTATCTTTATTTTGCTCTTTAATTTATTTATTCTAAAAAAAATTATTTATACTCTGGGTTTCTCATCTAAGAGAAACCATATGATATTTAAGCTTGTGTGTCTGGTTTATTTCACTTAACGTTCTGGTCTCAAAGTATTGTTTCTATCTATCGGGGACCCGGCCTAGACCCTCAATCTCCTGAATGAGCGTATGGTGAAGGCTTAGATAAATGAGACGAATGGTATGGTTTTAGGGCTCCAGGAGGGTCAAAGCCCCTACAGAGTTCTTGACTCTGTAGCTGAGATGAGGACTAAGACAAAGAGCTTCTCTGGACCACCCATATTTATTTCCATTGTAGACAAAGAGAGGGGATACTGAGGGAGGTGCTGGAACTGAGCAGGACTTGGTAGTCACTTCAAGGGCATCTCCAAGTAGGAAAAGATGCCAGAAAAGGAGAACTATCTTATCTCCAAGATGGCATTTGTGGTGGAACTGAGATGCCTGCAGAGTAAGATGCCTGCAGGGAAGTTTCTATTAACATAATTGATTATGGAGTCAAGATGTCCTCAGCTGCGGCCTTCTTTACCTTGCCCTTTGAGGTATCTCTGACCTCATCGGCCACTACAGGCCTCAGTCAGGACCAGTGATTCATAGAGGTTCATTTACTATGAATCAGCTCCTATTGCCAGGCAAGGGGCCTAGGCCTAGGACAGGCTCACAGATAAATAAAAAGCCAGTTAGTAAATTTTAAATCCTGCTCAGAGCCGCTTCATAGTGGTCTCCAACATCTATCTTTTTTCTTCTTTTCTGTCACTCTCTTCTCTCTCTCTCTTTTGCCATTCTTTCCTTTTCTTTGAACTATTTCAGTCTTCTGTCTTCTTTCCATCCCTAGCCTGGATGGGTCACCAGCATTTATTTGTACAGAAGTGCCAGTAGTAGTCAGGAGTGGTGGCACACACCTGTAATCTCAGCACTCAGGAGGCTGAGACAGGAGGATTACCATGAGTTTGAGATCAGGCTGGGCTATGTAAGTGAGTTCAAGGCCAGTCTGCACTGCATAGTGAGACCTTGCATCAAAAGAAAAAAGAAAATAAAAAGGAAGTGCCAGTAGTAAGTGCCCACCTGAACTGATACATCATGGGTATTTTGTCCCTGTCCCAGGGATGAGATCAAGCACCCCTGCCTGCCATTCTGAGGGTGAGGAAATTAACATAATGTCGTGGACAGCTCCCAGCCCGCTCCTTTATTCTCCTCAAC
The DNA here is from genome assembly GCA_004363535.1 of Dasyprocta punctata. Classification (NCBI taxonomy): domain Eukaryota; kingdom Metazoa; phylum Chordata; class Mammalia; order Rodentia; family Dasyproctidae; genus Dasyprocta; species Dasyprocta punctata. The sequence goes on along the minus strand of RJWM01002507.1, from coordinate 71,781 downwards.
CCCACATGGACTCTTCCCTTGCTTGTCATTGTCCTCTACCTACCTGGCAGGCAGGCAATTTGTTTTACCTGTCATCAGGCTGAGCATAGACCTGCTGCATAAGAAGGACTGGATAAATGTTTGCGCAACGCCACTGTATAGCTTTGGGGAGCTCACCCCAATAAGGAGGTCAGGGCAAGCTCTCCTGACAGGTCCACTTACACTGAATCTTAAAGGATGAATGGGAATTGGGTGAAGAAGATAGGGCAGAGTGGAGTGGACAAGAAACAGCATTCTAGGCAGAGGGAATATTGGGTGGATGGATGGATGGATGGATGGACAGACAGACCTGGTATGGAAATCTGAATTTGATGGTACAATAGTACAGAATATTCTGACTGGTGGCTGAATCCAGGATGTCTTGCTACAGTGTATGGTGAGTGGTGATGGCGGGAGAGATGGCTTCGTTGCCTTAGCCCTGATGGCCCATGGCCCTGTGTTACCAGGAGTCCCACACATGCCCAGGAAAAGGGCAGCATGAAGACATTGGTCTCTCTGCGAGGCCCGGGGGGCTCTGGAATTAAGGTAAAGACCCTCAGGCGTGTGTCAAACAGCTCATCCAAGGCTCCTCTCCCACCCAGATGAGCGAGAAGTTGTACAGAAGAAAACCTTCACGAAATGGGTCAACTCCCACCTGGCTCGCGTGTCCTGCCGCATCAGCGATCTCTACAAGGACCTGCGGGATGGGCGGATGCTCATCAAGCTGCTGGAGGTGCTCTCGGGAGAGATGCTGGTAAAGCCCTGCCCCATGCTGGGCCCACTCCTGGACCGTGCCTCGCGCTCTGGGACCCTGTCCAGGAAAGTCAGGATCAGGGATATCTGCAGTTCTCGTGGCCTGCCTGGGTATCCCCTGCTCCTTGGGGAGTTTCCAGGACTTGAAGTTTCTATATGGCACTGGGTTCTCTGTCTTCTTCCGAGAACTTCTGACCCCTTCTGACCACTCCTGCCCTTTCACACTTCTCTGCCAGCCATGGACAGCTCTGTGCTCCTCACGGGGCCTGGGCATCTGGAGCGGCCTGCAGTGGCCTGAGCCTCAGGCTCTTGCGTGGGCTGGGAGGTCTGGGTTTCTGGGGAAGTTTGCATCCTTCTTGGAATCAAGAGGAAAGTGTGGAAGATAACTTCTGCATGTTCTACGTGTGCGAGCAGAATTTTATTAAAGGCCCTCTCAGTTGTACCTCCTGGTAGTATGGCTGCCCCTGAAGGAGAAGGAGGTAAAAGCACATTTGTGCTCACTCATTTCCTTCATGACCTGGAGCCTCTCAAGCAGGACTCTTTGCCTCCAGTTCCCCCATGTGAAGAATCAGGGCAATGATACCTGTGCCTGATGTATTCAGGGGTTCTCTAGTTTGAATGAAAAGGTACCATATTTGCCTTTTCAACTCCAGGTTGACTTTCTGCCTCTTACCCTGAGTTGAAATTCCACTTGAGAAGGTACCCTGGAGTAGTTTCAGATGACACAGTTAACATCTGTGATGGTCCCCCAGGGTTCTGGCTGGGGCCTTCAAGGGAGGGAGGAGATTGGTTGGCAGGGATGGGTCTATTACCAGTCACGAAGAGTCATTCGTGTCGTCTGTCAGTGGTAAGTCGTTGTGAGAACTGTGCCTGGTGCTTAGTATGTGCTCAGTTAGCTGCCCATCATGGTGTCATTAGTACCCCTCAGAAGGTGAGGTCAGACCCGGAAGGGGACCCATGCAGCCTGGCCACAGAGCTCTGAGTGCTGAGGCAGGTGCCTCTGAACGTTGCTAAAGGAAGGGTGGGAAAGTGCCGGGAGTGAATGTGGAGTTTGGCCAGGAAAGTGTGGGTCGGGTGGGATGCTGTCCAGGCCTCAGCCACCTCCAGGCTGACCTTGGGGCCCCTACATGCCCACGGGGCCCACTGCTGTCCCCCAGCCCAGGCCCACCAAGGGGAAGATGCGCATCCACTGCCTGGAGAACGTGGACAAGGCCCTGCAGTTCCTCAAGGAGCAGCGCGTGCACCTGGAGAACATGGGCTCCCACGACATCGTGGACGGTAACCACCGCCTGGTGCTGGGCCTCATCTGGACCATCATCCTTCGCTTCCAGGTGGGTCCCAGTGGCCTCTCAGAGTCAGCCAGCACTCGGGAGCCTTCTGTGGTGGCGAATGGTGTGGGAGGCAGTGCTTATCAGAAGACCCTATCTTCTGTGTTGTCCCCCAGTGCTGATGGTTGGAGCCACTTACAAGTCAGTTTTTTGAGGGAGGAGACAGAACTTAACAAGTAGCTGGGTTTCAATCAGCTGAAAGATCTGCTTTAAATGCCCTTTTATCTGCTTTTGTATGTAACTTTCTCTTTTTTGGGGGGGAAGAATTTGTTTCAAAAATAGTACAGAAAATATGCTTTTAATCAGACACTTTTATCATCCTGAAATTCAAGGCCCAGATTATTGGTAAGGAAATTTAGAAAGGTCAAGGAAAGGGAAGCAGGACCTCACAACTACTGGCTTGGGGACGGGAAGGGCATAACCCAAGGAGGTGAGGAAAAGGAGGAAGACAGCAAAACAGCCCACAGACCAAAGGCCTCGTCCCCGTGGTCCTGGATGTCTGGTCTCACTCCCCAGGAGTGCAGAAGATGAACAGTAACTGCAGCCTGGGCCCAGGCATAGCACACACCTGTAATCTCAGCACCCTGGGAGGCTGATGTAGGAGGTTTGCAAATTCCAGCCTGTCTTACTTTTCTCATTGCTGAGACAAATTACCCAACACCCAAAGTTAAAGGAGGAAAGATTTATTTGGCTCACAGTTCATGGAGGTTTCAGTCCATAATCAGCTGGCTCCAAGGCAGGGTGGCATGGCAGAGGGGCATCACAGAGGAGAAACTATTCATGGCAGGCGGAAGGCAGCAAAGCAAGCAAAGGACAAGAGAAGCCTTTTTCTGCTCCTTACATTGTATCCGGACTACTGGGATTAGGGCAGTGCCAAACCAATCAGTGGACTAAAGATTGAGTAATCACACACCGTTCTTCCAACACCGTTAATTCTGGCATCTAACCGTGAATCAGTCACACACTCTAGATTCAACTACTTCCGAAAAAGCTACATCTATGACTGCATAAGGCTTTGGGGGGGACATCTAGACACAGCCATAATAAAGTCCAGTCTGGGCAACTTAGTAACTTAGTGAGGACCCTGTCTCAAAACTTTAAAAAGGTCTGGAGATAGAGTGCAGTGTAAAGGCTGGGTCCAGTCCCCATTATTGCAAAAACAAACCAAAACCACGGCAACAGAAACCCGGAAGACCTGATGAGTGTAAAGGCAAGAAAAGCTGCTGACGAAAAAAATTATACCATCTAATATTCATGTCGTTCTACCGCCTTGTGGGGCATTGTAATGCAAGAGGAGGAACCGAGGCATCTTTTCATCCATTCTCGGCTTCCTGTTCAACTGGTCTGATTAAAGCCATGACCTCTGGCATGAGGAAGCACCCCTGTGCCCCACTGGCTGGCTGAGGTTGGGACCCAAGGCCTCAGGGTGGTATTGCTGTGGTGCCAGTGCGGGTGGATGGCCGAGGAGGAGGAGAGGGAGGGAGCCACCAGAGAGGCAGGGAGGCAGAGCCACGCACAGCTGATTCTCTTTTCTTTTCTGCCACCTTCAGATTCAGGACATTGTTGTCCAAACTCAGGAAGGCCGTGAGACCCGCTCAGCCAAGGACGCGCTGCTGTTGTGGTGCCAGATGAAGACGGCAGGGTGCGTATGCAGAGGAAATATGCCTTCACTGTGTTCCCCACCAGCTCTCACCCTCCAGGGGCTGCTGTCCCCAAGAGACACCTGACATCCTTGCTGAGAACTGCAGACCAGTCAAGTCTGTCCTGGCCTGCTTCTTTGAGGCCTGGACTGCGGGATTGTTTTCTGGAGTTGCCTTGGGTCAGATCATGGGGCCTGTGGGTTGTATGGGCCACAGCTTGTGGGGGTGTCTTTAGGTGCTGCCACTGCTGCACCCCTTGTGTTGAAGCAACTCAAGGAGGCACAAGCCTCTTTCCTGGTGTATTGGCCCTCACTCAGGTCACACGAGCTTGCAACTGCAAAAGGATCTATTTCTTAGGTCTTATGTCTCTCTTGACTGTAGCTACCCCCATGTCAATGTCACCAACTTCACCTCCAGCTGGAAGGATGGCCTGGCCTTTAATGCCCTGATACACAAGCACCGGTAAGAGGAAGGAGTGCCCCCTACTGGTGGGGTATGAGGGTGCATTGTGGGAATGTTGCCTCTTCCATTTCTTCTTCCACCTTGGCTCCCATAGTAGCCCTGCTTCCCTTCAGTCACACCTGCTGCCACTTCCTTGCCAGTTGTGATCCCAGCTGTCCACTCTTCTCAGCTCCTGTCTCCCATTTCTCCTGGCCATCCATCTCCCTGCATCTGCCCAGAGTCCTTGCTTCCTGCCAGGGCTTCCCTGGAGGTGGGGCTGCTACAGCCACACCTTTTTAACAGCCCAGCTTCATCCCCAGGCCTGACCTCATCGACTTTGACAAGTTGAAGGACTCCAATGCTCGGCACAACCTGGAGCACGCATTTGACGTGGCTGAGCGCCAGCTAGGCATCATCCCACTCCTTGACCCCGAAGGTGGGCCACACCCCTTGCTGTCCTGGAGGGAGCAGGGCAGGTGGGGCTGCTAGAGTTTAGTCCAGGGCTCTGTACTGGGCCTGCTCTTCCATTCCCCATGGACTCCCAGGCCTTGCCTGGTCTGTGTGAAAGTCCCTAAAGTGTAGGACCCCCTCTTCTTTCTCCTTTTGCAATTTGTGGTCCTAACAGGGATTTCATCACTGTCTCAAATCACAGACCTTCTGCTCCTCTGTCCTCGTCCCAGTGCTGCTCACTGTAGTTGAGGTTCCTGCCACAGGAACAGGGCTAAGCCCTCGGATAATGACTTTTCTGGCTTCCAGGCTGGTGCTGAGACAGTACCTTCCCCCTTTCAGATGTCTTCACAGAAAACCCTGATGAGAAATCCATCATCACCTATGTGGTGGCGTTTTACCACTACTTCTCTAAGATGAAGGTGCTGGCGGTGGAGGGCAAGCGCGTCGGCAAGGTACAGAGCTGTTTCATCAGCGCAGCGTTACTTTCCCATTTACCACAGCCAGGCCTTGACTGAGAGGTCCTCACCATTCTAGGAGCTTCGGGCCTAGGCCCCCAGATGCATGAGGGGTGCAGAAAACCTACCCCCCATCTTGGCTCTTGAGCTAACCCTGAAGCAGGACTGTGTCTGCCCCACAAGGTGCTGCAGCCTGCAACTCTGGGGCTTCTGCCTGGAAATCCGTGTCACCAGCCTCCCTGCAGGGACCATTCAGGGCCCTCATTTGCTGTGTTTCTTGTGGCTCCAGGCCTCTCGGGCTCCCACTGTACACCAGGAACCCGTCGCTCTGTAGAGAGCCTCCTGCCTGACTGCTTTCTCGCGCTGGGTCTTAGCACCTCAGGGTTAGGGACCATTTCTCATCACTGTTGTGTGCATGACACGCAGCAAAGACAGTGCCTGGCAGCCCACAGTTCCTAATGAGCATTTTAAAACAAGCGAAGACCCTGACCCCTCTAGGGTCTGGTGCCCTTGTGTAGCAGGCTTACCAATAATAGGGTTCAGCTGCTCCTGAACCCCAGCCTGGCCAATTGCCTGCTAACTATCAGTGCAAGAGGAGTGTTTCATCCATTTTCGGGCGACCTCTTCTGCTTTAGCGATAATCAGGGACTCAGGACAAACCAATTTCTGAAACTCCAGGATCTGAGAGATGGAAGCCCCATTTCCGAGGGCCTCAACTGTGGTCCTCATGGTCACCCTCCTTGGCAGTATTACCCTTGGGATGAGAATGACTAACGAGGAGATTTCTTAGGTCATTGACCACGCCATTGAGACTGAGAAGATGATCGAGAAGTACAGTGGGCTGGCCTCGGACCTGCTCACCTGGATCGAGCAGACCATCGTCGTCCTGAACAGCCGCAAGTTTGCCAACTCATTGACTGGTGTCCAGCAGCAGTTGCAGGCCTTCAGTACCTACCGCACCGTGGAGAAGCCACCCAAGTAAGGGCCCTGGCACTTGGGAGGTGGTTGTCAGGAACCAAGAAATCTTCTGCCCTCCTGGGCTCTGGGTCTTATAGAGGTGTCCACAAGGCTCTCTGTCACCTGCCTCATGCCCCTCAGACCATCAGCTTATAGAAAATAGGCAATGGTGAAAACTAGCTCACAGTCAAGCCTCTGAGGAAGGGGAGAGCAGTGACAGTTTCCTGAGTCTCTCTCATCTGTGCCCTCAGCAGCAGGTTTCTTTTCTGGTGTTGACCTCTGTGTCCTCAGCCGCAGAGCTCTGTGTGAAGCCATGTGATCATCAAGTACATCCATCTTTTTCTGTCCCGTCTGTCACTGCTCAAGAGCACAGCACTAAGCCTGCTTTTAGATCCCGGCACTACCCCACCGCATGTGTGCACACACACAATCATGCAGGCATATAGGTATGTGCACAGATAAATATGCATGCACAGGTGTTCACATGCAACCATGCACAAATAACAGAACATGCAATGTACCTACTGCCACACGTGTGCATAGACACATAATTATGCAGGCATGCCATACAACCATGCACACATATGCACAGGCACAATACACACGTATAATTATGTGCACACAGCCATGCGTGTACATAAATGCATGTATTCACAAACATGCACACATACACACATACAAATATGTGCACACACACACCCATGAGGCATTCCTTCTCTGCCAGTGGGCTGACCTGCTGTCCTCCAAGAGGTTTGCAGGTCATTGGTGGCATCCTTGGCCTTGTCCCTTCCCTCTCGCCTCCCACAGTCTCCATTCAAGACTGAAGTGGGGAAAGGTGAGACTCCGAGACTAGAATGTATTATAAACAAGTACCTGGTTTCCAGTCTGATACTAACGTACTTTTAAAGTCCTAAATTCTATACAGATTCTATCCCCTGCATATCTACCTGGCACTGAACACAGGCTGTTACCTCTTGGCCATGTGGACAGGACAGCACTTTAGGGCCTCGGCCCACCTAAGCAGCCCTGAGAACTGAGGTCTGTTTGACCGGGCTTATAGTAGAGACCTTGGTCACAGCCGATCCTCAGTTGCCAGGTTAAGGATGTAGGAGTGGGCAGGTTCTTGGGATCATGATGAAACGTGAAAACGTCAATCACCTAAAACTCAGATCTCACCTGGCAGACACCCATCCTGCTGCCAGTTCTTGTCCACTGTGCTCACTTGCCAGAGAACTAGCTCATTAGGACTGGGGTGAAGCTTACTTTCAGTGCAATATATTGTCAGGTAGATGGTGATGCTTCTAAGGCTTCATTGTTTCAATAAAAAAAAAACTGTCTGAAGAGCTAATAGAAGCTTTTTTTTGTTTAGGATAGGGTCTCACTATGCAGTTCAGGTTGGCCTTGAGATCACTTTTAGCCCAGGCTGGTCTCAAATTCCCAACGATCCTCCTGCCTCAGCCTCCTGAGTGCTGGGATTACAGACATGCGCCACCAGGCCCAGCTAGAAGCTTTTTTTGTTTTTGTTTGTTTGTTTGTTTGTGGTTTTTTGGAACCTGGGATCAAACTTACAACCTCAAGCTTGCCAGGCAGGCGCTTGTGCCTCTGAGCTATATCCCCAACCCTAGTGGAAGCTTTTATCATTGGCAGAACAGAGGAAAGTTTTTTTGTATTGATTGGTGAAACTCGATGTTTACAGGAGTTACCAGGGTATTCCTGTTAGCTATTCCCCAGTGCAAGCAAATGGTAGATGCTGTGGAAGCCCTGATTTATATGTAAAGACCCACACCCTAAGCAGGTCTCTGTGGGGAAGAATAATAGACATTGTAACAGGTAAGTAGACCTATAGTTTCTCTTTACTTTTTGTATTTTTAAAGAAAATATGTTTTGATCTCCAAATCCAGGATGTCAGTGTTGCACTGACTTCAGCAAGTGATTTGGCTATGGGGATCATGATGCCAGTCTCTCTACTCCTGTTTATTTGACAGATTTCAGGAGAAGGGGAATCTGGAAGTCCTACTTTTTACCATCCAGTCCCGGATGCGAGCCAACAATCAGAAAGTGTACATCCCTCACGACGGGAAACTGGTGTCTGACATCAACCGGGTACGGTGGCATTTTCCCTTGTGTGTTGTAGTAGGTTGCTGGAGTTCCTGCTACGGCTGTGGAGCGCGTCCATTGGGCACTTTCTTTGGTGTCATTACCTACGTGCTGGTTATTTAGGGGGCTATCCAAGTGTCTTTCTGGGGGTCAGTCTCCACCCACTGCCCTTCAGCCCAACCCCCTGTTCAGATGCTGAGTCCACTCTTCTGAACCAGTTTCATCGTGTGTCCTCTGTGGAGCCTTGGGTTTGTCTTTGAATCTGGAGTATTACAACAGAACAGAAGTGCCCTGTGACACTTCTGTGGTTTGGAGACTTAGCCCTACCTGGAAGTTCTACTAGCATAGAGGTAGTGCTAAGTCAATGAGAACTTACTGAGCAATCAGAGAGCAAGAAGCGGTGTATAAGACCAGGAGTCTGAGGCAGGTTTAGCAGAAGAGGGAACCCAGAGGTCCTGACCTGTGCTCCTTGGCACTCTGGCCCAGCCATGGAACCACAGGGCCGTTATTGAGCACTAATCAACCCTCACCTGTGAGTACCCATCTCTCCCACCATTCCTGAAGTTGCCCAATGTCCAGTGAAAGACATGGGATCCCAAGCTGAAGTGTTTCCCACACACCCCAGAAATTTTCCTTCTGCCCCGTGCAGGCCTGGGAGAGCCTGGAGGAGGCTGAGTACCAGCGGGAGCTGGCCCTGAGGAGCGAGCTCATCCGCCAGGAGAAGCTGGAGCAGCTGGCCCGGCGCTTCGACAGGAAGGCCGCCATGAGAGAGACGTGGCTCAACGAGAACCAGCGCCTTGTGACGCAGGTAATGGGAACACACTTGAGGATGGAAGGAGGTAGGGAGTGCGTTAGAGCCCCCAGCTCTCAACTGAACTGGAGCCCAAGCTGGAGTCTCACCACAGCCAGTAAACCTCTTGCTTGCTGCCCAGCTCCCCATGATCTGCTGGATCTAGAATTTTCTCGAAGGAAGAACTCTCGGGGGTTTATTAAGTCTGTTGTTTTTGGTGCTGAGGATTGAATCCAGTGCATGCTGCTGAGCTACCCCAGTCCACATGGTCTCATTTTTAGGAAAGAGTCTGTCAGTCCAGAACTGCCTCCTGAAGTTGTCTTATGTGGGCCAGTAGTATCAATAAAAATGGGAGATAGAGTCAACATTAAATGATGTTTCTCCAGGGAGAGAGTAAAATCAGACCATGCTGTCTGTCAGATGTGCCTTTTTGACTCTGGCCTCCAGTCCTGGGATGTATTTCACTAAGCATGGACCAAGGGCTGATCCTTCATCAGAGCATCTGTTCCCTCCTACTTAGAGCTTGGAATCAAATTAAATTCTGTCCAGAAAAGGAATAGTGAGAGTCTGAGATCATTAGAGAGGGTACACGCACCCCAGATAGCACGTGAGTACACCATCTGCTGCAGTCGCGTGTCCTCCAGGTACCAGCAGCCCCTGCTCCTCAGAATCAGACTGGTCTGCTGAGGCGGGGCGGGAGGGCCACAGACCATCAGAGAGCTCGGAAAATAATAGCAGAGTTCAGGGACAGGGAAAGAAAGGATCAGAAAAAGAATTAGAATGTGTTGAGTACATGTGCCAATTCCCCTATAACAAATGTAATCATTATGTACTGCAAACACGTACTACAAAAAAAATTTTTTTTTAAAGTAACAGAGTTTGCAGGCCAGGGATAGAGCTCAGTGGTTCAGTGCTTGCCTGGCAAGCGCAAGGTCCTGAATTCGATTCCCGGTGCCATTAAATAAAATAAAGTAACAGAGTTTGTGACACAGTGTTGCTGGTGTGTGTGGCATAGGGAGTAAAATCAGGCTGCTTTTAGAGGTTCTTGCAAGACATTTAGTTTAGGGCACGTGGCTCCCGTAAGATAAGCTGCCAAAAGACAGCAGAAGCAGCTCACACAAGAATCTACTTTGCTGGCCAGCAGCTGGGTCCGCGTCTGGGGAGGAGCCTGGGGCATCTGACTAAGCCACCGGCTTTTCTCCCTGGGGACAGGATAATTTCGGGTATGACCTGGCAGCCGTGGAAGCTGCCAAGAAGAAGCACGAGGCCATCGAGACCGACACCGCTGCCTACGAGGAGCGGGTGAAGGCCCTGGAGGACCTGGCCCAGGAGCTGGAGAGGGAGAATTACCATGACCAGAAGCGCATCCTGGCCCGCAAGGACAACATCCTGCGCCTGTGGAGCTACCTGCTGGAGCTGCTGCGGTCCCGGCGCCAGAGGCTGGAAAGCACCCTGAAGCTGCAGAAGCTCTTCCAGGACATGCTACACAGCATCGACTGGATGGACGAGATCAAGGTGGGCCAGGGATGCTGGCCTCTCCCCCTACCCCTGAATGTTCATCATGGGCCTCTGCAGCCCTGCAGCTCATGTCTGTGCCCTTAGATCCTTCCTTGCCAGCCATTTCCCTCAGTCACGGAGGAGAAACTGAGTCAGAACTGCATCTGCCTGTCTGCTGCCTGGCTCACTGTTCTCCATCCAGCAAGTGTCACCAGCAAGTTCATAGTTATACAGGGGCCGACCTGCAGGGCCAAGGAGAGATGGATATTCATCAGGGGCCTGGAGAATCAGGCTCTAAGTAATTACAGTTTCACGCCGGTTGGCACCCAGATCTCTCAGTCCAGGAAAAGCAGAGGAGTCTGACACACACTCTCCCTCTACTACCATGGTCTCAACTGAGGACACGCATCAGTCTGACCATGCAGTTCTGTAAAAATGAGCGTGTCCAGGCCCCGAGCCTTGAGACAGATGTAGTAGAGGAGCATAGGGCTTGAGCTCCTGTAGGGCATCCTTGAGGGATTCCAGTGGGCTCCCCCAGCAGGAACTCTTGGTCTGCAGCTGGTTCCTCCTGAGCTGCAGCCAGACTCCCTTGACTCAGATACCTGGCCACCAGGGTCCCCTCTCTTCACTCCTCTTTGTTCCCACTGCTGTGTTTTGCCAGGCTCACCTCTTGTCTGCCGAGTTTGGGAAGCACCTGTTGGAGGCTGAGGACTTGCTCCAGAAGCACAAGTTGATGGAAGCTGATATCGCCATCCAAGGGGACAAGGTGAAGGCCATCACCACAGCCACCCTGCCATTCATTGAGAGCACAGGTGAGGCCCAGGGTGGCTCCTCTATCGAGACTCCTGATGCCAGAGTCTGTTCTCTGGCCCAGCACCCCTACTAGGAGATGTCTCCTGCAACTGCCTTTAGAATCCTGCTCCTTTTATCAACCAAGTAATGATGCCCAGAGCAGGAGGGATGGCAAGGCTCTGCAGAGAATAGGCAACTGCTTGGTGATCTGCAGTTCCATGTTTACAACCACCCATCGAACATCACCCAGTTCTCATTCTGTTTACTGGTTTGGGTTACACTGTGATAATTTGCTTCTGGTTTCTGATCTTAAATAAAAGACCTCACTAAATTTATACAGTATCTGAGACCTTTTTAAAAATGATGTCATGTTGTACATTTCTACTGAGAATTGACTCAACTCTTGATCTCCCTTATTCCTGAAGATTAGTGGGAACCAGTGTTAAAGAATCTTGCCTGCTCTCTGGGTAACTGGGGTCCCTGCATCCAACTCCCAAACCCCAGGGAGATGGCAATTTTGAGACTATATGGTTCTAACCTAGCAGAGATCTGAAACTTGTTCATAAATGAAGCCTTTCCCATTCTTTATCTTCCCTCTTCCTGTTCTTCCAGGGTACCAGCCTTGCGACCCTCAGGTCATCCAGGACCGAGTCAGTCACCTGCAGCAGTGCTTCGAGGAGCTGAGTGATATGGCAGCTGGGCGGAAAGCCCAGCTGGAGCAGTCAAAGCGACTCTGGAAGTTTTTCTGGGAGATGGATGAGGCTGAGAGCTGGATCAAGGAGAAGGAGCAGATCTATTCCTCCCTGGACTATGGCAAGGACCTGACCAGCGTGCTCATCTTGCAGCGCAAGCACAAGGCCTTTGAGGATGAGCTCCGAGGGCTGGATAGCCACCTGACGCAGATCTTCCAGGAGGCTGAGGGCATGGTTGCACGCAAGCAGTTTGGGCACCCACAGATCGAGGCCCGCGTCAAGGAAGTGTTGGCCCAGTGGAACCAGCTGAAGGAGCTGGCCACCTTTCGCAAGAAGAACCTCCAGGATGCAGAGAACTTCTTCCAGTTCCACGGTGATGCGGATGACCTGAAGGCCTGGCTGCAAGATGCCCACCGGCTACTCTCAGGTGAAGATGTGGGGCAGGATGAAGGGGCCACACGGGCCCTGGAGAAGAAGCACAGGGACTTTCTGGGGGAGCTGGAGGACAACCACGCAGTGATGGAGCACTTGGAGCAGCAGGCCCAGGGCTTCCCTGAAGAGTTTCGGGATTCCCCGGATGTGACCAATCGGCTGCAGGCCCTCCAAGAGCTCTACCAGCGGGTGGTGACCCAGGCAGACTTGCGCAGACAAAGGCTGCAGGAAGCCCTGGACCTGTACACGGTGTTTGGGGAGTCAGACGCCTGCCAGCTGTGGATGAGAGAGAAGGAGAAGTGGCTGGCCCAGATGGACATCCCAGACACCCTGGAGGACCTGGACGTTGTACAGCACAGGTCAGAGTGACTTGGCCTCCCCTTGCCTCCCCACCCAGATCTGAGTCCCATCTCCCACTGCTAGCCCAGCAGGGGTCTCTTTGAGAGGCCATGGGATGTCTTTTGTTGCCAAATCCAGGCATCAGGAGTTGTGACTGCTGGTTCTGTGGCCTTGGGTACTTCACCCACGGAGGTCTTAGGTTCCTCAAGCATAAGAGACTTTCTAGGCCAATGATTGAGTTACCCTCAGCTGCCGCAGCCTTTGCTCAGTGAGTTCTGCGTGGAGCCCCATGCCATGCAAAGGAAAGGCGGAGCCGCTATGGATGTGGTGGGGGTGAGAGGCTGGAACACCACCACCTCTGGTTTCCTGTGTTTGCTATGGCTTTCAATAAGCCACAGGTGCCACAGTTTATAAACCACCAGTCTCCAAGGCTTCCCTGCCTTGCAGTATTCTGATTCCATCAGCACCCTGATGGGAAGCTGTGTTCATAGCTGTGCAAAGCCCAGAGATCGAGGAGGAGCAGAGGAGCAGTGTCCAGCGGGACAGTGGGTCTTGGCCCCTTCCCCAGGAAGGGTTAGATTCTACAGCCGCATACCCTCAGTCCCTCTTCCTTACCCTGCCCAGGAATGGAGTGCCTGGCTGGGGGGACCAGGGTGCCCGGGTTGTGGAATGAGGGTCTGGGGCAGCAGCTGAGGCAGTGAGAGTGCAGCAGGTGATCTTTACCTGCACAGGTAAACCTCTCTCCCTTCCTCCCACTCTGTGAAGCCAGAAGCCTCAGTAACAGCTGTCTCCTGGCCCTGCCCAGAAAATGCTAAACCATGGCACTGGACCCATGAAATGAAAGCAGAAAAATAGGGTGCGGCAGCACATCTGCCACTTTCCCCTCACCTGGACAAATGCATCCAGGAGTGGAAGGAGAAGGCAGAGCTCAGAAGATATTTGGAGATCAGGGTCACCGGCAGTCGAGTCACTGTCCCCATTCTCTCTGTTGGTATTAGGTTTGACATCCTTGACCAGGAGATGAAGACTTTGAAGACTCAGATTGATGGCGTGAACCTCGCTGCCAACAACCTGATGGAGAGCGGCCACCCCCGCAGCAGAGAAGTGAAGAAGTATCAGGACAGCCTGAACACCAGGTGGGGCGTGGGCAGGGCTTGAGGCTGGGGAGATTTTCTCCACGCACCCCAAATTCAGGCCACCTGTCATGCACTGCTACATTTGTACCCACAGTGGGCTGGTCTTTGTCAGACATGATCTTATTCCTAGTACTGGGGCTGCAGCAGCAAGCAGGAGAGTCGGAGTGGCGAGCGGCAGGGTTGGCACCCAGGAGCGAGGGTGATGTGTCCTGAGCTTTGAGTGCTGCATCTGGGTAGGGGAGGGCTGTACCCGGTGACAGAGGGGGCGGCCAAGTGTGCCAGGCTGTATGGTCCTCGGGCCGTATTTCCCTGGACAGTCCTGGGCGGGGAAAATTGCTTTCTGAGAGCTTTTAAGTACTGTACATGAAAGAATGCTCCTGCGTGTGCCCAAGTGCAGCACTGATAATAAGGCTGGCTTGAAAGAAGAGGAGAATTAACAGGGAGCCCAGAGCAAGCTTCATGGTCAGAACAAAACACAGACCCGGAGGAGCCTTTCGAGAGAGCAGCTGCTTTCAGTAGGGCTGTAATTGCCCATTAGCTCCTGGAGGATCTTTGAGGACAGAGCCTGCATCCCATTTTTACCCTGGGCCCCACCGCCTTGCTGGTGCCTCACCCGCATGCTTCCTGAGGCGATCCAGGAGGTGGGCTTAGGGAAGACCTCAGGAAAGAAATGGACAGGCACAGTGAGAAGGCCTAAGAGCAGCCAGGGGCAAGGCAGGTGCTGCAGAGCCACTAGGATGGGGCCGATTGTCTCAGTCTCCAAGGATGGGGACTGTAGTTCCGGTAGTCAGCTCCCTTATAAATCATGTTAGACAGAGGAGTTGCGGGGAGGGAGGCTTTTGGCTCTTTTTTACGCAGGCAGGAAATAAGTAGTGTGTGTGTGTGTGTGTGTGTGTGTGTGTAAAACAAAGAGAAACAAAGACAGACAGGAGTTATTACAGCTGCTGTTTGAGGAAATTACGAGTGCTCTAAACCAGAGAAACTCCCAGACAGGAAGAACTTGTCAGCTATGCAATGAGCTAGAGTCAGAGAGTATTAATTTTTTACAGACCTCTAAACTATACCCCATCCCAAGTAAAAACCAGTACCTGATATTCTTAGGTGAGAAAAAGTCAGAGGTGTGAAATGCTGAGATGGTTTTCTGGCAAGTCTGAGAGGGGACAGGGACCTTAGCCACCCATCCCATTCCTGGGTGACTCCTTTTGGTTAGAGCATTTGGTCTCCTGTTGAGTGGAATTCTGCCTCCTTGGAGTTTATAGACATTCATTCTAGCTCTGCTCCTTAGAGCAAAACTTATCCTGATTCATGTACAGCCCTTCAAATATTTTTTGGAACTACTGTCATTCGACCTGTCAGTTCCAGTCCTGTCACCCCGCCTCCGCTCTCCCCCACTGCAGTCCTCCCCAGCCTTTAAGCCGGCCCAGGCTTCTGTCCTTCCCCATCTCCCAGAAGAAGGATCATTTTCTCTCCTTTGCGCTGGTTTTGAGCTTCACACCCTACCTTGTATCATAGAGTGGACCCTTAAGTTATGGCTGGCCTGACATACAAACAACCTGAGTTGTGTCTGGGATTTTAGTTTTAACTTACAACCAAAGTCTTGAGTTATGACCTGAATGCCAGCCACTTGTGCACCCAGATGGTCTCAGATATGTATTTAACCCTTAAAGAGTTCTGGAAGGAAGAGTACAGTGTCCTTTCCTGAATGGGGTTAGTTGAGAAATCCTGGGCCAGTGTCTCTCTAAGGACACTGAGATCTGCTGTGTACAGGAGAAGTCTGTGTAGAGGAACCTGAGCCTTCAATTGACAACTTGAGTTACAACCAGCCCTCAGGGACGAACTAGTTCATAAGCTGAGGGTCCACTGTAATTACAGTCCTGCTCTGCTTCCTGACAGGACCGCAGCCTGAGAAATGAGTCATTAGGCGATCTCATCACTGTGCAGACAGTGTAGAGTCTATGAATGTAACCTGAGAGGTACAGTCTACAGCACACTTAGGCTGTGTCGAAGATGTGTATAGTATAGCTTATTGCTCCAAGAGCCAGACTGAACAAAACACCACAAGGATAAGCTGGGGATGTCGCAACTCAGCATAGTGCCCTCAACTTGCACACGGTCCTGTATTCAATCATGAGAGAAAGAGATAGTAAATGAAGGACGAAGGCACATAATGCAATCAAGAGACATTGTAGGGCTGGGGATTTAGCTCAGCAGCACATGCACTTGTCTGGCAAGCATAAGGTCGTGAGTTCGATCCCTGGTACCCAACAATCCCTGGTACACCCCTCCCCCCCCAAAAAAAACCATTGTAAACGAGATGTATGAGAACACTGCCAGGTAGTATAGCATTTGCTATTTGTTGGTTGGTTGGTTTGTTTTTTAAACAGGTTCTCACTATACAGTTTAGGCTGGCCTTGAACTCACTATGTAGTCCAAGCTTGCCTTGAACTTGGGGCAATCCTTCTGCCTCAGCCTCTTGAGTGCTGGGATTACAGATATGCACCGCCATGCCTGGCAGCATTTAATTTTGTAGTAAACTTATTTTTATAAATTGGAGTATACTCTAAGATAACAATGAGCAGAATACAGTAAGGACATAAACCAGCAAGAGTCGTGCAGTGTCATAAGCAAGCATGAAGTACAGTACACAGCTGCACGCGCTGCCCTTCTGTTCACCCAGCAGCACTGCGGGTTTGCTCACACCAGCGCTGCCACCAGCCCACGAGCAGCGTGCTGCACTGTCACTGCGCAGTGACGACCCCATCTCTAGGCCACAGGAGTTTCCCGCCTGTGTGATAATCTCATGAGACCACTGTCATACCTGTGATCCATCATTGACCAACACCTCCTCTGCTGGTGCATAGACTGCACTTTTGTGCTGCAGGACTTCCTGTGTTTCCTACCTGGAGCTGAAAAGTTTTGTCTCTTTTCCTCTGCCCGCAGAGCTTTGCGCACCGAGCACATTCCAGTCTGAGGTCCCTCCCTTTGGGATATTCTTCTCCCAGAGACCATGTGGCCTCTGCTCACATAACAGCTTAGGGGAGCAGCCCTCAACAACCGCCCTCTTGCAAGAAACACCTCCCTCCCGCCCACCAGCCCTTGGCCTCTGTCCTGTTTCCTTGCTTTCCTTTTCCTTGTGCTTCTCACCACTTGATGGAGGGTAGATGCACTTAGTCGTCTCATTCTGCTTGAGTGATGGCAGAGACGTTGCTCTGTTCAGTGCCCAGGTCAGCGCCCAGCACAAGGCCTGTGATAGCTACATGACAGATGTTTAGTGAATGAGTGACCAGGGACAAAACTGAAAAGTTTCTGCCAACTCAGCACACAAGTCACCAAAATGCATGTTGAATGTATGATCATCCTTCATGGTGTGCATTCCAATTAGCCAGCATTTTTCTAAAAATCCTGGGCCCAGGACCAAACTGGATGCTCAGTGTTGCCTGCCAGTGCTCACTGGAGTGGCTATGCCACCTTCCTCCTCTCAGAGACAGCACAGTGTACGGGGAAAGGGTGAGGTTGGAGGACAGACCAGACCCAAACTGAGACCATCCCCTGTGTGGCCTTTCCACGGAAGGGCCTGGAAAATCATCACCAGGCCTCTTGCCTCATGCTGACCCTCTGGTGGGAAAACCTTGCTGCCAATTCTGCAGTGTTTCAGACCAACATGGTTTCCTCACTTTCCAGCCTGAGCCATGTCTATACACCAGACATGGGCATCCCAAAGCACAGGGCTTCACAGTCCAGGAGAGAAGCCCAGAAGGCCTCAGCCTCCCTCTCTTGTGTCTCCTGGTCTTCCTGTCTCTCCCTCTGTCTCCCACTTCTCCCTGACCTGTCCACCATGGGAAGGCCACAGTACACCCACCTGGTCCCTCTGACCAGTCCCTGCACCTCCACTGGGGTACAGAGGCGAATGAGACTCTCAGCGTCCCATCCTTAAATAGCTCACTCCAGTGAATGCCCTGGAGGTGTTGCTCCCATGATCTCCACAAGTGCTGCCACCACCTCCTGCTCCTCCTTACTGTTCCCTTGTCCTCTCTGCCTTGTAGGAGCCTTGCACATAGTCCTTTATATTACAGTTATTTCGTGATTTGTCTTAATTTCTCTCCAAATTATACACTCAGCATGCAAGATCTACTTTTGTCCATATTCTCCCAAAGTCTAACATAATGCCTTAGGTCCTGCGGGTGTTCAGGAGAGATGGATTCAGTTAGTGAAGGCGCAGTCAGGGCGCTTGCGTGTGCTTCTGTGTTATAAAAGTGCAGAATAGGCAAGCTGAGCCAGAAGGAGGTATCCCTTGTGGTCTGGCCTGGCCTTTGGGCAGCTCTTTAAAAGAGGTTTATTGTGTGCTGCAGGCCAACCCCAGCCCCCAGGGGTTGTGCCCGACCTTACGCAGTGCTGGTGAACCTTTTAGCGACAAGCACCCAAGCTGCAGCCCGAAACCCGCTTCTTTATGGCAAAGAACCAATGCTGCCATAAAACCTGAATACTGAGGGTTTAGTATGTAAAAACACAACTCAGTCATTAACATCTTTGGTGTTCAAAGTAAAACACAGTAACACGCGTGCCATCAGTTCGCCACCACTGCTGGCTTCATAGTAACACGACAGTTGAGGGTTAAGATTATGTTCCCTGTGTTAATTATAAACTCAGACTTCCTCTCTTCTCTTTTTCACCAGGCCTCTTTGCTTTTAGACCCAAGGTGAATTTTTTCAGGCCCTACAGCACTTTTTACATGGCCTTGGGCCTAGGGCAGCTGAGGATACTTCTATTCTGAGTGTTCTTAAAGTTAAAAATGTGTGCTAATTATTTTCAGTGTTTCTAAAATGCTGGGGAAATTGTATACAGGTGCTCCTTAATTTTAGATCGAGTTCCACCCTGCCAAGCCCATCACCAGTTGATGATATCCTAAGTAGGAAATACATTTATGGCTGGGCATAACACTAGTCCCACCGACTCTGAGGCTGAGGCAGGGGGGTCACTCGAGCCCAGTTCAAGACCAATCTATGCAACATAGTGAGACCCCAACTTAGAGAAAAGTGTATATACACTTAATCTGCCAAACACCCTTGGTTAGCAGCACACCATGCTGTTGTCTACTCTGGGGACCTCATGGCTGGCTGGGAGCTATAGCCCACTGCCCCACCAGCTTCCCCAGACTGTCATAACTTACACTGCTAGAGGAAAAGAGTGAAATGTAAAGTACAGCTTCTAAGAATGCATATGGCTTCTGGAAAAGTCATACTATCATAAATCCAAGATTGCTGGTGTTTGCCTGAACTCCAGTTCCACACACAGCCTTTGCTATCGTGTTCCCATATATGTGTCTGTGTTCACAAAACTGCTTGCCTTCTGCTGGTCAGGGGATCTGATCATCAATTAGATGTGTCTTGAGTAAAACCAGAGAAATGAATTTTGCTCACCCAGTTTGCTAGGTAGAAGGTTTCTTTCAGCACCCAGAGGCTGTGGGAGAGATGCACAGGGAAGCTGGGAGGGACCTTATGACAGAGCTAAGGAACTAGCTGTCTCTGGTCCCTCGGGGACCTCACCCTCCTTTGGCAGGTGGCAGGCCTTCCAGGACTTGGTGTCACAGCGGAAGAATGCAGTGGAATCAGCCCTCCGGGTGAACAACTACTGTGTGGACTGTGAGGAGACCAGTAAGTGGATATCAGACAAGACGGACGTTGTGAAGTCTATAAAGGACCTCAGGCAGGACCTGGCAGGCATCATCACCATCCAAAGGAAGTTGTCAGGGTTGGAACGTGATGTGGCGGCCATCCAGGACCGAGTAGGGGACTTGAAGCGTGAGTCAGAGCAGCTGATGGAGTCGCACCCTGATCAGAAAGACGACATTGGCCAGCGGTATGCCAATGTTGAGGAGCTGTGGGAAACCTTGCAAGAAGCTCTGAAGGACCAGGAGGCCTCCCTGAGTGAGGCCAGCAAGCTGCAGGCCTTCCTGCAGGATCTGGATGAGTTCCAGGCCTGGCTGTCCATGGCGCAGAAGGCTGTGGCCTCTGAGGACATGCCCAGCTCACTCCCAGAAGCCGAGCAACTCCTGCAGCAGCACTCCGCTCTCAAGGATGAGATCGACAGTCACCAGGGAAACTACCAGAAGATTCAGGCCTCTGGGGAGCACGTGATCGAGCAGTTCCTACAGCAGCATGCAGCCATCAAGCAGGAGCTCGATGGTGACCAAGAGGACAGTCTGCCACCAGAGTCCTCCAGGGAGGAGGCAACCGAAGCCCAGAAGTACCCAGAGTACCAGCTCCTGCACCAGCGACTGGAGGGCCTGGGTACTGGCTGGGATGCCCTGTGCCGGATGTGGGAGAGTCGTGGCAACACTCTCAGGCAGTGTCGTGACTTCCAGGAGTTCCAGAAGGATGCCAAGCAGGCCGAAGCTATCCTTAGCAACCAGGTAGAGAGAGGCACGCAGGGATGGGGGCAGGGGGGTCTCAGGACATCAGCTCCAATGGAAAGTCTGTTAGTGAGCTACAGAGCTCTGGGAACAAGACAGGCTTGTCCTGGGCTCTTTGTAGTCACTAATGCAGGGAAGGGACTTCTATGTTCCTCCTCATGGGCCTTTTCCAGCCCTAAACTATGTCTCCTTGTGGGATGAGTCAGAGGCTAGAGGAATGCCTCTTGCCCTGGCTGACTACCCTTCCGTGTGGCTGTAGACCCACTATTTACCGGGTGCCCTGGGGTGGTGGTGGGGCCCCGACCAGGGGAGTAGAGCTTGCTCTGTGCACAACTCTAAGGCACACCATTCATACCATGTGGCTCGGCCAGTGTCCCAGGCCTCCTTAGCTTGTCTTCATGTCTTGTCTGGAAACTTGCTTCCACAGGAAATTACTCTGGAACATGAGAAGCCCCCGGAATCCTTTGCAGCCGCAGAGGCTGGGATCCGAAAGTTTGAGGATTTCTTGATGTCAATGGAGAACAACAAGGATAAGGTCTTGAGTCCTGTAGACTCTGGAAATAAGCTGGTAACTGAGGAGAACCTGTACTCGGACAAGATCAAGGAGAAGGTGCAGCTGATAGAAGACAGGTACTCTCCACTCTGAGTGCCCCTGGAGGCCCACACCATGGAGAGCTGGGGTCGGGGCTGGGCTTGATTATGACCAGCGTTGGCTTCCTTCCAGGCACCAGAAGAACAAACAGAAGGCCCAGGAGGTCTCGGTTCTCCTGAAAGATAACCTGGAGCTACAGCACTTCCTCCAGAACTGCCAGGAGGTAAGGCCAGCAGGTGGGGCTGCTCCCCGTGATCCCTGTCTAGGAGCCAAGTGCTAGGGGTGGTGGCTCACGGGGATCCCCTCTCACCGAGAGCAGTGGGATTTCATGGGTGGGTTCCTCAGCCATTTAGGTCATCCTCACAGTCTTCAGTTCTACGCTTCTTTTGCCCCGCCCCACCCCCAAAGCTGAAAAGTCATCCTTTGATTTTCTAAGTCAAGGACAGGGTTTCTCAAAGAACTACCTGAAACCTGTCTCTGCTGGAATCTGCCAGAGCCTGGACAGGCCTGGCTTCGGGAACATACAACCTTTGCATTCTTCCACCCAGGAGCCCACCCCTGGCCTAATGCCTTGCTGTCGCCATTTTGAAACCCACCTGAAGGGCATTTGAACATCTTTATTTTGCTTCAGGCCATGCAAATTGTGGATCCAGACTTGGTCCTAGGTAGAGTAGATTCCTGTGAATCAGAATCTTAAGGAGTGAGATAAAGGAAGAAGCCTTTTAAACTGCTGTGTTAGGAGGTCCCCACTCCTCAGGGGCGCATCGCACAAGGAAGGTCACTAGTCTACCCTCCGAGTCCCTCCATTGGCAGGGGCTTTCCCTGCTCTCCTCTCTTAGCCCTGTCCTCCAAGCCCAGATGACTTTGCTCTCATCCACCTCTGCCCTTGGCACACACCAGGCCTGGTATGGCGCCAGGACATCTTGGAAGCACTGGAGGTTCATCACACTTCTTCCATCCTTGTTAATTATAGGCTCTGTCCCTGGCCTCTTCCTCAGATAGCACTTGCCCTGTGTTTATTAATGATTTCTCCCCCTACCACCAAAAGATAGATTTAGTTATCCATCCAGTAAATTCTCACTGACTTCCTATATAGGCCAGGCCCTGTCCTCAGTCATGGAAATATGAAGAGAAGAATAACTTATTCTTGGTCTCACACCACACACCCTCTAGTCAGGAAGATGCACCTGCACCCATATTGTGGCCCTGGCCTGATGCTGGGATCTAGAGATGGAGATTTGTTCTGCATACTTACACATGCACGTGCACACATGCACACAGACACCTTCAGCCTTCTTCCACAGCCAAGGTAGAACCAGGCACTGTCAGCCTCACCCTTCTGCCCACAGCTCACTCTCTGGATCAATGACAAGCTGCTGACATCTCTGGATGTGTCTTATGATGAAACACGCAACCTTCACAACAAATGGCCGAAGCACCAGGCGTTTCTGGCCGAGCTAGCTTCGCACCAGGGGTGGCTCGAGAACATCAACGCAGTGAGTAGCACGAGTCGGGGCTGCTGGGCCTGCTGTGAGGACACCCTGTGACTGGGCTGCCCCCATGGGGTGGACACTGAACCAAAACTTGCTGGGTGGTGCAGGACTTGGCAGGGAAGACACTTCTCTAAATTGTTAAGACCACAGAGCTCCTGATAGAGCCAGTCTTGTTTTAAGTCTCATCAGAGCTGGTGCCTCTTCTGGGTCACTTGTGTCTGGGGACAGTCCAGGACACTGAGAACACCTTAACTAGATCCAGTGCCAAGACAGCAGTTATTTCCATTTGCCTCCATTGTCCATACTAGGGCTCCAGCAGTCCTGTCCAGGGTCAGGGAACCACATGAGGTGCCCAGAGTAGCCCAAGGGAGCCATTGACACTCACTGTTTGGATGGGCAAAACCACCAGGGAGCAGCGAGTCCTTCACCCCCCTCCTAATGGGAACTGGGGGGTCCCTCTCTAGTGGACCTGCACAGTGGCCCACATCCCTTTGCTCTCCTGCTGGGGCTGTCCCGGAAGAAGCAGGCCCAGGGCACACACGAGGCTGAGCCACATAACGAGTGAAAGCGCAGCCTCCAGAACCGGACTGACTCCCGAGCCTCCCTTGGCCGCAGCTTCTTCCTCTCCCCAGATGAGGGGAGTAATGGCACTTACCGGATGGAGTCGGGGATGCTAGGTACTTGAAGACAGATAAAGCACTTAGGAGAGCACTTGGCAGCAGTGAGGCCCTCAGTAAACAGTGACTGCTATTAGTATTGCACATGGCTAGGCCCACGTCCTATCACACCATGCCTACACCGAAGCGATCCATTTATGCAGGTGAAACCCCGCTAGGGCACGCTTGGCAGCTACAGAGATCCCGAAGGTGAGCGCATAACCCAAGGGACTCACAGGGAGGCCTCCATGCACCTAGCACCTGGTGGGGATCTTGAATCTTGAGGTTTTTTTACTACCAGCTGACTGCTCCTGGCAGCTCCCCATCCTGTGGTCTCCCTGAGTCATCTGCCTCCAATGTTGCTCTCCTTGCAAATAATTCCAGGGGTTCAGAGTATTTTAGTGGAGCTTCACCCCAAGTGCTGTGCAGTCCTTTCCCTTTCTGATCTCCCCTCGCACAGCCTTCACCCGGAGCAGGGTGCTCCAGGCCTCAGAGGCTGAGCTCTGCTCCTTCCCCTACAGGAAGGGAAGCAGCTGATGGAGGAGAAGCCATGGTTCAAGAACAGGGTGGACGAGAGGCTGAAGGCCTTGGACCGGCTCTGGAAAGAGCTGCAGGCCGGCACCGACAAGGTGACCCTACAGCTCTCGAAGGCCAGGAGCTCTGACCTGCGCTCGCAGACTGAAGCTGACCTCAACAAGTGGATCAGCGCCATGGAGGACCAACTGCGATCAGATGACCTGGGCAAGGACCTGACCAGTGTCAACCGGATGTTGGCTAAGTTGAAGGCATGTGAGCAGATTGTAGGCTCAGAGTATTAGACGAGCAGGGACCCTGGACACAAAACTGATGCCCTAAAGTAAACAGTCTTATTCCTCTTAGCTGTACTTGCTTTATTATACAAAAAAGTCTCCTGGCTCATAATCCATTTCCTCACCCTTTTGCAGTGGGCAGGACAAGGATCCAGTGAAAGGATGCCTGGGAGATATAGGATAGGCTCTGAAAGGAGGAGGCATCCAGGGAGACTTCCTGGAGGAGGCTGAGCTCATCCGGACCTTAGAGGATGGCTGGGAGGCAGGTGGATGAAGAACCAGGAGGGGCTGTCCAGGTGCAGAGCCAGTGCTGATGCTGTCCCCTTGTATCTCAGCGAGTGGAGGACCAAGTGATGGTGCGTAAGGAAGAGCTGGAGGGGCTGCTTAAGTCACTGGAAGAAGACACCGACCTGAGTGTCGAGAAGCGGTTCTTGGACCTCCTAGAACCACTGGGGAGGAGGAGGAAGCAACTGGAATTATCCAGAGCCAAGCTGCAGATCAGCCGGGACCTAGAGGATGAGACGGTATGTGGGCTGCGGCCGCCAGCTGCTATCAGGGTTCTTGGCAGCGGGTGACTGGTTGTCTCACCTCTTATCTCCTGGGGTTGCATTAAGTGGAGGCACAAAGCCAGTACTTTTTGAGTGGCAACTCACTGATCACTTGCTAGTATCAGTAGTGCTAAGTGTGAATTGGAGGGTCAGATGGACTTGGGTTCATCTACGTTGCTATGTTACTTTCTAATTGTCAGAGCAGCAACAGGTTATTTGGCACCTCAGTGCAAAATATTGCAATGCCCAATCTGTAAAATGGGGACAAGACCCTGGTGGGTGGGATAATGGGAGGAAGCAGGGAGACACTGCCAGCAGCCCTCTGTCTGGCTCTTGGTGGGTGCTCAGGAAAGGGTGGCCGTGATTGTCATCAGCTGTCCCCTACTCCCTGGTCTCTGTAGCTCTGGGTGGAGGACAGGCTGCCGCTGGCCCAGTCAGCCGACTACGGCACTAATCTGCAGACAGTGCAGCTGTTCATGAAGAAGAACCAGGTGAGTCCCACACCACCACCCTGGCCTCCTTGCCTGGCCCCTGGGGGTCCCGCCCAGCCTTGCTCTGGAGGAAGCCAGTAACAGCAGACTATTGCTCCTATTGGTAGCTTTGGGGTATTTGAAGTCCCACTGCCAAAGGTGGGTTTGGGAAGACTGAAGAGAAGGGTGGAATTGTGGTACTCCGGACTTGGGGCCATTGACACTCCCCCAGGAGGCCCTGGCCTGGGCTTAAGGTGCTTTCATCACCCTGGATTCAGTGGCCTCCCCAAGAGGACACCTATCATGCCTGGTTTCTCTCCCACAACACTGCTATGGCCCTCTGCCAGGGCTGAGTTTGGCACGTGCGGTGACCTCAGGGTCCGTAGATCCCTTTCTTTCTTTGGCCACGTGTGGATATCATGGGGCTCAAATATCATCAGAAAGCCACTGAATATGGACTCTGATCCCCAGGAGAAACATCACCTGTGTTCAGCTATCATAGGCCAGATTGGAAGCAGCTAGGACTCTGGTCTAAATCCTGGGGCAAGCAGATGCCGGACACTTGCTCTGCCAGGGCTGTGGAGGGAGCCTGAACCCCCAAGGAAGCCAGCTGTTTGGAGTTGCAGTAGCTTCATGCATGGCTGGGAGCTGGCCCCAGGCCCTTCTCTGGGGCAGAGAATCCCTGATCCTGCCCGGTCAGGTCTCTGGGTCAGTAAGGAGAGCCTGGGAAGCTAGACCCAGCTCAGAGCAGGGTGTCCCAGGTGCTGTGTCAGAATTGCCCCTCCCTAGGAAAGAAAAGAAATTGCAACTCCACAGCCCCAGCACTGCCTCACTCCAGAATGGCTGCAGCAGACACCTGTTCACAGGATCCTCTGAGCCCAACAATTGGCAGAGGCCTGCACCAGATTCAAAGCAGTTTCTTCAAAGCTCCCTTGACCCTCTGCTTCCAGTTAACACGATCTAGTCACAAAGGCTCCTGCAGCCACTTGCAGAGAGCTGGACTAGAAGCTAAGATCTGGGTTTAGTTAAGGCCCACAACCTGCAGTGAAAGGACAAGGCTGGTGGGAGACAGTGGCCTTTGAGGCCTCACTTGTCTCAACTGTAAAATGAGCCAGCTCCTGTCTTTCCAACATTAGAGACTTTTGCTTCTGTTGAGCCTCAGTAAGTATTAGTGCGCAAAGGTTTCCAGCTCCCCTGGCTGGCAGCTGCTATTTTGGGAAAGGAAAAAATCAAATATGGATGGGGCTGCCCTCACCAAGAAGGAAAAATAACCTCCTGGGAGAGTTCAGCTGCCCCAGTGGAGACTATTTTAGGCCACCCTGGCTAAGCATTAAGCTAGTTGCATTTTCTCCTAAAAATCTTCCTTCCAATGTGCATTCACCCAGGGGGCTTGTGGAATGCAGCTGACCAGGCTGCAGCCCATACCCACCACTGAGGCAGCTTGGGGCAGAGCCTGGTGCTCGGCATTCCCGTCAAGCTCCTGCAGCCTGGGCGATTCTGATGCTGCTGGTTGACCTCTGCTTTGAGGACCGCTGCTGTATTGGCTCCCACTGCAATCAGAGCAAATCCTGCAAGGTGCCATAAGACTCATTCTCATACCTGACTGCACGTTAAAATCACCCGGGGAGCTTTGAGATGCCCATCTCTCTCTCACCTCGAATCAGTTAGGATCTCCAGGAATGGAGCTCGGCAGTATCCATTTTTGCACCCAATTGTTCAGAGTTAAGAACCACTGCTTTGCCTGCCCTGGCTCCTGCCTATCTCTAAACCACACCTTTTTTTTTCCGGTTTTAATTTTTATTAGTACATGTTTGCATTACGTTATTGATTATGTTCTTCGTGGGGAGTTGTTACATTGACAGAATACATCTTAATTCTTTCTTTCATCCCCTTTCTCTCCCCTTCCCGCTCTTTCCATCTCTTGATCCCCTTTCCATTTGAACAAAAGCAATCTCCCTACTTCCTATTATCTATCCCTCATTTTGTTCTTTATTTATATTCTGAGTTTCTCATACAAGAAAAACTATGTGGTATTTACGCTTCCCCTATCTCCTTGCTGCAGATGTCTTTAGCTCTTTGGAGAAGATACCTAGAAGGTGAATAGCTGAGTCCAATGGAATTTCTAGTTTTAGTTTCTTGGAGAATTTCCGTGCTGATTTCCATAGTGGTTGCACCAATTAACATCCCCACCAATAAGGTAGAATCGTGTCCCGCCCCCCAACACTTGCACTGCCTCATCAGCGTTTGTTATTGTTTGATTTCTTGGCTCCTTGATGATAGCTATTCTTTCTGAGCTAAGATGGCATCTCAGTTTGTTTTCATTTGTGTTTCTCTGATGGCCAGTGATGTTGAACATCTTTTTTATGTACTCATTGGCCATTAGTATGTCTTTTGAGAAATGTCTGTTCATTTCAATTGGCCAACTTTTGATTGAGTCTTTTATTTTGGGCAATCTAATTTTTTTAGTTCTTTGTATATTCTAGATATCAGTTCTCTATCTGAGGGATAGCTGGCAAAAATCTTTCCCACTCTTGATCCATTTTGATGTTGGTTTCGTATGTGGTGAGCAAGACGGGTCTGTATTCAGTCTTCAACATGTGGATAGCCAGTTTCTCCAGCACCATTTACTAAAGAGGCTGTCTTTCCTCTGGGGTATGTTTCTGTCCCCTTTGTCAAAGATCAAACAGCTGAATATGCCTGGCGTTTCTGCATCCTCTGTTCTGTTCCACTGATCCTCGTATCTGTTTTTGTGCCAGTACCATGCTGTTTTCATCACTGTATATTTGTGATGTAAATTCAAATCCGGGATTGTGATGGCTCCTGCTTTGCTCTTGTTACCCAGGATTGATTTTGCTATTCTGGGTCTCTTCTGATTCCATATGAATTTTAGGATTTAAACCGTATCTCTTACCACTTTCACCTTTCCTCATTGGCTCTTCTCTTCTAGTCCTGCTGCCCTTTTGTCTGCCTTCTGACAGCCCAGGCTCCTTTCTACCCTGGGGCCTTTGTACTTGCTCTTGGTTTATCCCAGGAACACTCAAGCCAGATGTTTGTGTGGTTGCCTCCCTCTTGTCATTCACGTCTCATGTCAGAAAAGCCCTTCCAGCCGGGCGTGGTGGCGCACGCCTTTAATCCCAGCACTCGGGAGGCTGAGGTAGGAGGAGCGTTGTGAGTTCAAGGCTGGCTTGGGCTACAACACGAGTGCAAGATTGGCCTGTGCTACATAGTGTGACCCTGCCTCAAAAAACTAGGGCTGGGAGTTTGGCTCAGTGGCTTAAGCAGGTTATGAGTTCGATCCCCGGTCCAAAAAAAAAAAAAAAAAGCCCTTCCTGAGTTCCCTAGCTGGAGTAGCTACCACCTCACCTGGCAGACATCCTTCATCCCGTTGTTGAATTTTCCTCGTAGGAACCAGAGAGGAAGGCATAGCCTTCATTTATTTACATGCTTACCTTCTCCCGCATCTACTTGATGATAAGCTTTATAAGAACAGGAGTTTTCTTCATCTCACTTCCATTTTGCCCCTGACTCTTGGAACATCTGGTGCATAGGCAAGACCTTAATGAATATGTGTTGAATAAATGAAGACAGATAAGACATCATAGATAAGCACCCTCCACAGGAAACTAGAAAGACTTCAAAAAGGAAGAGAAACACTTTTTGAGAACACCATGCAGCTGTCATAAGATCTCAGGGAAAGCAAATGGCAGGGAGAGCTGGCAGCCTGGGTTATTTGAACCCAATTGCAGACACCATGGAAAATTGTCCAAATCAAGATTCCCAGTGTAAAGTGTAGACGTGCTTTTCAGGTAGTGCCTTGTGGACATCACCACTCCTGTGTATCTCAAGTGCTGGAAGCCACTGCTCTACGCATGTGGACTGCTCTGGTTTTACAGCCGTGGGGAAATTGTCATTGGGAATAAAGTGAGGTGTAAGGTGCCCAAGAGCCCACATACAAGCAACAGCCAGCCTTGTCCTCGAGGACCCAGAGCAAATCCACGTGTCAGGGCTTCCTGAAGAAAGACATGGTCTGGTCACCAGAGTGAAAGGAAAAGGCCATTTTGGCAACCAAAGGCTCACACAGTTCACAAAAGATTTGAGAAACAGAAATGGAGAGAAAGTCAGAAATCCTACAAAAGAGGCAGATGACACTGTTCTTTTATCTTGAGCAAAAGGTGCTAAAATAAAATACCAGGTGGCCATTAGAAATACATTTTCTTTCTTGCAATACATGCATCTAAGCGATCAGGCTCTGCCAGCACATAGAAAGAACAGGGACAAGTCCAGAGTACAGGCTATGGAATCAGGCGGCGCTGTGTTCAAGTCCTAGCCCAGCCACTCGCTGCCAGCAGGTTCCTCCATTGCCGTGTGCCCGCGTCCAGCACTTCTCTCGGGGGCCATCTGAGGGCGAAAGGAGCATGCCCATGGGTGCTTATTATCCTGCTGCCAGGAGGCCCTGGCAGTTTCTATTGCATCGCCTGCTCTGCTCCAGCAGGGGGAGAGAGGGGCAGAGGAAATGAGACCTGGGCCCACTGCAGCAGACGCACGTGGCCTCCCCAGGTCAGAAGGCCCTGCCCCTGAGCCCTTCCTTCTGATCGCAGACGCTGCAGAATGAGATCCAGGGCCATGCGCCGCGGGTGGAGGATGTGCTGCAGCGAGGGAAACAGTTGGTGGTGGCAGCAGAGACCGACCTACAGGACATCGAAGAGCGCCTGGGGCACCTGCAGACCTCGTGGGACACGCTGAGGCAGGCAGCGGTGGGGCGGGGGCAGCGCCTGCGGGACGCCCACGAGGCGCAGCAGTACTACCTGGATGCAGATGAGGCCGAGGCCTGGCTCAGTGAGCAGGAGCTCTACATCCTCTCCGATGAGCCCCCTAAGGTCAGTCGGGGGCAGCCTTGGGCTCCAAGTGTACAAGGGCAGGGCAGAGGTACATAGGGAGCCAACTGGATTTCTGCTGTCCTTCAGTGCCCCCTTCAGGGGACACCCCTCTTGTTGCCAACACCCCTGCGACATCCCACAGCCAGGATCTCCACTTGCACGTAGACGTGCTCCAGCCCATGGCTGTTCACCCTTTGGCTGTGATTTGGCACTGGCAAGCTTGCTGCTGGATGGAGTGAGAGGACAAAGAGAGGGATCTCAAAGCTGGGGTGACTAGCCGGGAGTGGTGGCGGACGCCTTTAATCCCAGCACTTGGGAGGCTGAGGTAGGAGGAGCGTTGTGAGTTCGAGGCCAGCCTGGGTTACAATGCGAGTGCAAGGCCGGCCTGCACTCAAAAAACCAGGGCTGGGAGTTTGGCTCAGTGGCTTAAGCACCTGTCTGGCAGGCATGAGGCTGTGAGTTTGATCCCCGGTGCCACACACACAAAAAAAAAAAACGCTGGGGTGACTCAGAAAGTTTTTATGGGCCCAGAAGGAAGGGCAGAACCTGGCTAAGACCTATGCAAGTAGAGAGAGGAAAGTAGGGCCCGGGCAGTACTGCAGGTTGGAGGAGCAGGAAGGAAAGCTACGTGGCTCTCCTCCCCACCTCAGAGCCTCACGAGCTGGTCTGGTGCACTTTGCCCGGGCAGGGAGCACGGCCCAGCTGGGCTGTGGTCTAACCACCTGCTCCTCCTAGGATGAAGAGGGTGCCATCGTGATGCTGAAACGGCACCTGCGACTCCAGCGCACAGTGGAGGAGTACGGGAGGAACATCAAGCAGCTGGCCAGCCGGGCCCGGAGCCTGATGACCGCTGGCCACCCGGAGGGGTGCGTGGGCTCCTGGGGGACTTGACAGGTCATGGGCATCAGGCCAGGAGCACCCCCAGCCAAGCTACATCCAGATTGGCCCAACTCCATTTTCTGCCTTGGTTTTGTATGAGGAACCCAAAGTGGACCACCCAAGGCCAGGTTTACAAAAAGATCAGAAAATGGAATAGTCAAACCACCATCTTGGTGAACTGAGAGTTCCATCTTTTGAAGAATTGGAACATGCTTAGAGGCACTGAAGACCAACTTTGCTTTTCTTTTTTTTTTTGGTTTAGAAGGTGCTACGGGACACACAGGGTCTCAGCATAAGCCTTAGGTAGGAGTGAAGGTGGGAAAGCAGTACTATCTGAACTGACAAAGTGGGAACCCACCAGCCAGACTCCTCAGGCTGCCCGAGTCAGGCCCTGCCCTCCGCTGCCTTTAGCGCACCCACCATTAGTGCACATCCTCTGTAGCCACCCCAGCATGTCTCCCAGGGACCCCGAGGACTGAGTCCCTGTCTGTCTCTCCCTGAAGAGCTAAGCAGGGCCGATGCTGGGGCCCCACTCAGAGCTCTGCCCCCCACCACCCAAGGCTCCTGGGAAGGAGAAGTTCACCTTGTGCACTTGACTGTAAAGGAGGAGCCCTGCTGAAGCCCGCACGAGGACCCAGTCCCACTGCGCCTGGCAGCATCATGCCTAGAGGCCCATCCCTTCACTTTCCAACTCTTCCCTGGGCTTCATACCCCTACGTGTCCCTGCCAGGGTCTTAGGGGCTCAGCTCACTCCTCAGAGCTGCCTGCTGTGGGTTTTCGATGGCCATCTTTAAGGGGTTTCTCGGTTTGAATTCCAGGGAACAGATTATCAGACATCAGGGGCAAGTGGACAAGCAGTATGCGGGGCTGAAGGAGGTGGCCGATGAGCGCAAGCGGAAGCTGGAGAACATGTACCACCTGTTCCAGCTGAAGAGGGAGACCGACGACCTAGAGCAGTGGATCCTAGAAAAGGAGAAGGTGGCTGCCGACCAGGAGATGGGGCAAGACTTTGACCACGTGACCGTAAGTAGCCATAGCCTCCGCTTTCTTTGCCTTCCGTTATTAGCACGGCAGACACGGCCAGATGTCCTTTCTGACCCCCCTGCCGCACCTTCATGGGGCAGGGATGCAGTTACACTGGGCCAGGCTGCCTGGGGAAGGTGTGAGGTCAGGCCAGGCAGTTGTGGTCACAGGAGAGAGCATGATGAGCTCCGCTGACCCTGTTTCTGTCTGCCCCGCATCCAGATGCTCAGAGACAAGTTCCGAGACTTCGCCCGGGAGACTGGGGCGATCGGGCAGGAACGGGTGGACAATGTGAATGCCATCATCGAGCGGCTCATCGACGCCGGCCACAGTGAGGCAGCCACCATCGCCGAGTGGAAGGATGGGCTGAACGACATGTGGGCAGACCTGTTGGAGCTCATTGACACGCGCATGCAGCTGCTAGCGGCCTCCTACGACCTGCACCGCTACTTCTACACGGGCGCCGAGATCCTAGTCCTCATCGATGAGAAGCACCGGGAGCTGCCTGAGGACGTGGGGCTGGATGCCAGCACGGCTGAGTCCTTCCACCGGGTGCACAAAGCCTTCGAGCAGGAGCTCGACCTGCTGGCCGTGCAGGTGCCCTAGAGCGTCACTAACCCCTTGCCCACGCCCCAGCGTGTCTGAGTTCCATGTGGCTCTTAGAGGGAAAACTCTAGAATGGGCACCAGGAGGTTTCTCTCCCCTAGAGGACCAGAAGCTCAGAGCAGAGAGCAGTGACTATCAGATACTCTAGTTTCAGAAGTAACTCCTTACACTAACTCTTCACAGATAACTTCCAGTCCAGTTTCTCTGCTTTTTCAGTATCTTTAGCTAATGCACAGCATTTTTCTAGCCCCGGGTGCTGTTCTAGCCATAGACGCAGTCACCAGATTCTCCAGCTGTCCTTTCAAGTAGGTGCAAACATTGCCTGCATTTAATAGATGAGGACATCAAGGCAGCGTGTGAGTTTCCTTGGGAAGCCGCAGGTGCACAGTAGAGCCAGGGTTCAGAGCTTGGAGGTCTGGTTGTAGACCTCATATGCTTAGTGGGATTTCCAAGGCCTGCTGCCTAGACCCCCTTTCTGATCACTAGGGTACACCCTGAGGCACCTCTGTAGTTCCCTAGGGTTTCCCACAGTTCAGTGTTTGTAGAAAGGGTAAGTGTGCAGAGCCCCAGCTGCCAAGGGACCCCCCACCCCACCCCAGCTTCCATTGCAGTAGAAAGAATTGAGCTAATTGAGCAGTCCCAGGCCCATATGGTGGGGTCCAGGGATAGATCATCAAAGTAGAGCAGGTCCTGGTTCTCCCTGAAGAGGACCCCTTAGGGTCTTATCCACCTAGAAGCTGAAGGTGGAACCTGGTATACGGCTGGGCTGTCGTGCTTGGAGCTGCCAGAGCCCTTGAGACAAGTATAACCCGACTGAGGTCTCAGGAGTATGAGGCTTCACTCTCTGGGTTTGGCCCCAGGCGGGGGATCTGACACAGCCTCTTCCCTGGAGAGGCAGGAGGCACAGTGGGGGAAATAGGGACCCAGGAGCACAGTTCCAACCCCAGCTGTCCCTCAGACTAGTGTTAGGGGCTGGGGCCAGCTACTTCACTTCCTTGTGCCTTAGTTGCCTGATCTCTAAAGCAGGTGTGGCAATGGTACCTCTTTCATGGGGGTGGCTATAGAGATGAAGAGAATTAATGGATGTAAGCTATGTAGAATGGTGCCCAGCCCATCACTGCTCTCTGATTGTTACTTTTGAGGCGATCAAAGGGTGCAGAGCCCCTCTCACTTCCAACTCTCCCCAAAGGCCAGGGGTACCTTGAGTAGGTGCAGGTGCGAGAGCAGGGAGACCTCTCCGGGAGACTCCCTGCCGGGTGGAGGCAGACACCCTCCCTTCCAGTCCTGGCCCGAGAGCCCTCTGTCCTGAGAACAGTGTCTGGTTTTGCCTGACTGTGCAGGTGCAGCAGTTCCAGGACGTGGCCACGCGCTTGCAGACGGCGTATGCCGGGGAGAAGGCTGATGCCATCCAGAGCAAGGAGCAGGAGGTGTCCGCTGCCTGGCAGGCGCTGCTCGATGCCTGTGCGGGGCGCCGGACCCAGCTAGTGGACACGGCCGACAAATTCCGCTTCTTCAGCATGGTCCGCGACCTGCTCTCCTGGATGGAGAGCATCATCCGGCAGATCGAGACCCAGGAGAAGCCCAGGTGAGGGAGCAGCCTCAGGACAGCCCCACTCTGCGCTGAGGCTCCACCCCGGACACCGTCCCGGACAGCTGGGTGTGAGAGTCCCTGAGGGAGGCCTGAGGCTGCAGCTGGGTCCTAGGAGAAATGGAGTTGCTCTGCTTTGACTAGAAGAACTGTTTCAGAGTAAGGGGAGAATGACATCTGTCTCTACATTCTCCTCTGGGGGTAGCGATCACTGTGTCAGTGAAATGAGCAATTCACACATCCAAAGCTAGGCAGATCCAAGACTGTTCATTCTTCCCCAGCGCTGGAACATGGGGGGCCATTCCCCTGAAACTCAGGAAGGAGCTGCCTGTCCTTGAAAGATGGGGCCAGGCACATGGCAGTGATAGCCACTCGGGACTCAGCTCCCTACCCCGTTTGCGTCTGCTAAGTAATTACTGGTGACCCATCTCTGTCCCACTGCCCCTCAGGTGCCTTCTCAGTGGCTGTGTTTTTATCTTTAACATCTTTGTTGAGATATAAGTCATATACTATACTTCATTTACTTAAAGTATGTCATTCAGTGATTTTATATATTCCTATTTATACAGCTAACACCACAATCTGAGTTTAGATTTTCCTCAAACTGCCCTCACCCCTGCTTCCACCTCCATTAGAGTCACTCACTGTGCCCTTTGCCCCTGGCAGCCTCTGTTCTACTTTTTGTCTCCAGATTGCCTATGCTGGACTTTTCATATAAATGGAATGATGTCGTGTCTTACGTAAATGGCTTATTTCATTTAGCCTACTTTCAAGGTTTATCCATGTTGTATTATGAATCCATACTTCAGTATTTTTTATTGCTGAAAAATATTCCTGGGTGTATTAGTCAACTTTCCTGTCCCTGGTACAAAATACTCAACACTTAGAACTTAAAGGAGAGGTTTAATATGACTCATGGTTTCAAGGGTTTCAGTCCCTGGTTAGCTGGCCCCTAAGGCAGGAACATCATGGTGGAAGGGTGTGGCAAAATAAAACCCATAGTTCACGGTGGCTAGGAAACAGAGAAAGGGGCAAGGGACCAGATATAGAAAATATAAATCCCAGTGTCACGCCTCTGTGGCACACTCAGACATGGCCAGAAGTGTGCTTTCACTAATCTTCTAAGTGACTCCCAAGCCGATCAAGTTGACAATTTAGTTTAACCATCACACTGGTTTTTTCTGGAATCCCTGTACCCCCTGCCCACACCTTGGCCAGTGACCAATAGAAGACAAAAGGTATCAGTGGACCTGCTGTAAGCAGATGACTCCCTAGCTGGTCAGAGAGGGGAGAGAGTGGGGACAGGTGGGAGGGTGGCCCCTCTGCCACAGCGACTCCCAAATGGTTCTCTGTGCTCATCCTCCTGCCCGCAGGGATGTGTCCTCTGTGGAACTGCTCTTGAAGTATCACCAGGGCATCAAGGCAGAGATCAACACCCGAGCCAAGAACTTCCACACCTGCCTGGAGCTCGGGGAGTCCCTGCTGCAGCGGCAGCACCAGGCCTCGGATGAGGTAAGCCCCTGTGTGTCTTTGTCCCCACTCTTGCTGGCCCGGCAACTTCCAAGGGACTCATCTTTCACCTGTGGAGCATCAGGCTGCCCACAGGCTAGGAATTAGATCCACAGAAGCCCATCACCACCTCACTAGAGAGCAGACCTGTACCGACCCCCAACACCCACACAAATGCATAGGCGCGGCCCAAATAGCGGCCTCAGAGAGGCTAAGTGACTGGCCCAAGGCTGCAGGCTGGGAAGAAGCAGGGTCATGACTTGAAGCCAGAGCTGGTGACCATGCCTGGCCTTCTCTGCAGTCGTGTGCACGCTGCCTCAGAGAGCGGGGAGGTTTCCCAGTGCCTGAGCTGCTCTCCCTTCCCACAGATCCGAGAGAAACTGCAGCAGATGATGGCCAAGCGGCTAGAGATGGACAACAAGTGGGAGGACCGGGATGACCGGCTCCACATGTGTGAGTGCAGCTCAGGGCCCAGAGAGCCTGGGGCAGTGGGGCCCCTAGCCCTCACTGCAGAGGGAAAGAGAGGGTGGTGCTGCCTGGAGAAGATCCTGGGGTCGGGGGCATCACACATCTGCCAAGCTCTGGGCCTCAGGTCTCCAGGGTCCCAGCGGAAGGCCCCTGCTCATACTCCCTGGAAGCTCCCCCAGCGACTGATATGCCCCGCTCCCTGCCCACCCTACCCCCACCCCACCAGTGCCTTGCTGGGCCCTGCAGCTGTGGCCTGGGAGGGGTCAGGGCATAGCTCTAGTGCATCCTGGACAGTGGCTCTGCAGAGTGTGATGCAAGCCCTATCCTGTAGCCTCTGGAGGCCCAGGGCAGGTGAGGGAAACCTTGCTTTTCTCTCTCAGCCAGGCATGGTGACACGTGGCTGTAATCCCAGTGCTCTGGGATACTGAGACAGGAGTCTCAAGTTCAAGCCCAGCCTGGGCAACTTAGTGAGTTAATGAGACTTTGTCTTAAAATCAAAATTAAATAAAGGACTAGGATGCTTGGCGTGAAGCCACTGGGCTCAATCCCTAGTACCTAGTTAAAAAAATAATAATAATAAAGCTGGAACTGGTCCCATGGTCAGATGGTATGAGACAGGCCAGGGCAGGAGGAGAACTCCAGTGCTCCTCAGAGAAAGGCATCTAACTGCATCTTATTTTCCAGAATGCTTTGTTCTGATGAATGTTTCAGAGATAGACCATTGATGGAGGTGGGGTTATTGTGGGGTGGGGTGGCATTGGGCAGGAGGTCTAAGCAGGGGTCTAAGCAGGGTGTCACCTGTGTGGATATCCTGCCTGGTCACTGGCCCCTGCGTGTGTCTGCTGCACCGTCCTAGTTACTCGGACCATTGAGTGCTAACAGGCCCTGCCTGGCGGGTGGCTCTGGGGCTTGTTCCCACCGCAGTGCTCGAGGTGTGCCAGTTCTCGAGGGACGCCTCTGTGGCCGAAGCATGGCTGATTGCCCAGGAGCCCTACCTGGCCAGCCGGGACTACGGGCACACGGTGGACAGCGTGGAGAAGCTGATCAGGAGGCACGAGGCTTTTGAGAAATCCACAGCCACCTGGGCAGAGCGCTTCGCCGCCCTGGAGAAACCCACCACGGTGAGCGGGGTGTCGGGGGCCTGCGGGGTGGCAGGGTGCCAAGTGGAGAGCTCTTGGCTGTTGTCGATGCCTAGGCTCAGGTAGGAGTGTGGGGAAAGTACTAACCTTCGAATGCCAAAGCCAGAAGGGGCCCTGGGGGAAAAACCCCATCGTGTGCTGGGGTGCAGGGCCATGCTTAGGAGGAGGTCATCTGAGAGCACAGCTGCAGCTGCCCTGACCCTTTGGCCTTTTCCTTCACCAGCTTGAGCTTAAAGAACAGCGCCAGTCCCCAGAGAGACCCGTGGAGGAGCCTGGGTGAGTGGCCACTGTGTGACGGGGGCAGGGAGCTTGCTGCAGAGGGTCTCGCTGGGGAGGAGGGCATAGCTTCCGGTCTGAAACTGGTGGTGGGCAGAAGACACCTCTGACATCTCCCTCCTGGGCCCCTCAGCTGTGCACTCAGAGTGCACAGAGGCTGTAGCTGGGGAATTGCGTTGTCCCAGCAGTGGGGGCCTGAAGCCCCAGCAGGAAGATGGTGGCTGGCAGTGGCTGCCATTACCCCGATTCCTTGGTACAGCTCTGATTCTCTCCTTGGGAAACCCCCAGCTGCAGCCCTCTCACATGGAAGGTGTGCATTCCTGGGGTGTCTGCCTTTGCTTTTCCCAGCGAGGCCCTGGGAGGCGCCCCGCTGAGTTCCCCGGCTGCCAGGGCTGGCAGGCCAGCACACTCCCCAGACCTTGCGGGGCGGCACCTGTCACTACACAGAGACTCTATCTCCCTTAGGCCTCAAGAGGAGGAAGGCGAGACCGCGGGGGAGGCTCCCCAAGCCTACCGTGCGACCACCACCGAGAGAACGTCCCCGGTCAGTTTTCTGACGGGTTGGTCTGGTTCCATGGAGTCATTGCTGCCAGAGCCCTCACATCCCTAGTGGGCCGAGCCAGGGCGGAAGGCAAGGACAGGGCCCAGCTGCCCTGAGTCCCTCCAGAACCACTTTCCAATCACTCTACTTTTTTACTTAGGTCTTTTTAATTCTTAGGAGAATTCCCCTCTTCCTTTCCACCCAGAAGAAACTGACATGCCAGTCCACTGACATGACTCCACTAGTTTGGTGTTACCTAGTCTAATAAATTTTATTGTATAAACACATCGCCATCTACATCAGGGGCGGCTCTTCATACACACAGGCTCATGTTTGTACACTTTCCCACCTAACTCCATCCCGGACACAGCACCTCGCCACGCGGGTACACGTGCACACGCACCCATGCACGCACCCCTACACAGACATCAGCCAACACCCGCCCCGCCCCAGGCCTTTGGGGCAGTGAGCTGGGCACCCCGTTCTGGCAGAGTCTCCCTCCCTCCCATGCAGAGCCTAGCCCCCCTTTCTGCGGCCCTGGCTGTGGGTGGGTTTGGATGTAGAGCTGCTTCTGCAGCCAGAACAGAGTCCCATGAGAGTGAGGGAAAACCCCAGGACTTGCCACAACAGGGGCAGCCCCCCAACTTATAGAAAAGGAGGGTGAGTCAGAGGCCTGGAGGTGGAGGGAAGGAGGGGTCCAGCTCTGCCAGAGGCCGACGGTGTATGGCTTCAGGACCTTGCCTGGGGGCCTAGGAGGACCATTTGGGATCCTGGGTACTGTAGGCCAGGATAGGGCAGTGCTCTGGTGGACAACTGAGAAAAAAAGCAAGAACCAGCATGCAGCTCGCATGGCTTCCCCCCTGCATGGACCCCATGCGCTTGTGGCTCGGGGTGTCAGGGGAGCAGCTGGTCACTCACATACCCTGTCTACCCAGGTGTCCAGGTGGGTGTGCCTGACCTCTGAGTGAGGATTTAGAAAGATCAGGGTCCTCAATGGAAATGTCTGGTACATAAGTCACCCCAGAAAATGCACACACACCAAGCCCTGCCCCTGTCGGACTCAGGTGTTAGCCCTCCCCTGCCCCTGAGAGTGACACACAGCTCCCTCTGCCACCCTCTCCAAACTGCACAGCCCATAGTGCCCAGCAGAGGGCACCGGCGGCCTCTCCCAGAAGTTCCCTTGGCGCTCCCTTCGTGCCTGTCTGTCTAGCTCGTTTTTACCTGCACCAGCCCCAGGCAGAGGGAGAGAAGTCTGGGCTGACAAGGACTGCGGGCACAGGCTGGGGCTTTCCCTGCCTTCTGACCCCAGCTGCGCTTCTGCCCTGGATCCCTGTGTGTCTGCATGCCATGGTGCTCCCGGTGTGCGGGCTCCTTCTCGGCCACCTGAGCGACTTATCGTGTATCGTGTCAGTTCGTGCAAGTGTAATTACGTGTGCATCAGAGCCGCTGAGTGTCACAGGGCGGAGGGGAATAAACCTGCTTGGACCTGAGTGTCTCCTGGGGAAGGAGGAGTGAGCCCGCATCTGAGACCTTCCCAGCGAGCCAGCCACTCCACTCCGCCAGCTGGGAAAACTGGCTGTGCCTCGCACCAGAAAGAAACCAGATGGCGCATCCAGTGAACACCAGGCCCAGGCCTCCTGGACACAGATTTCCCTGCTGCTTCTTTCTGAGCCTCTGAGTTTTCCTGAGGATCCGCAAAACACAGAGGGAGGACCTGACACTCAGTTGTCTCTGACATGAGAAAGAGGGTGGGAGCTGTTCGGGCTGGGAGAGCCTGGCTCGCCTGGGAAGCCCCTCCCCTCCAGCCGGCCCCGGCCCTCTGCGGGACCCTGGCCCAGCAGGCTTGGCTGGCTGCTGTGCCTTCTCTCCGGGACAGGCCCTGGGTGCGGCGGCTCTGCTGCCTGTGCTGTGTGTGCGGTTGGTGTCAGTGTCCTGTAGGGTAGATCCACGCCATGTCGCTTCGTGTAAAGCCCCTGATAGTGCATGTTGCTTCCCGCTGGGGGGACGGACGGGAGTGGCCCAGGGATCCTTGCTCCAACTGGACAGCTTCATACTACAAGGCGGCCACCCCCGTCCTCCCCTTCCCGTGTGTGTGCACACACGTGTGCGCACAGTGACCACGCTGCCATGCTGTCTTCGTGTGATGCCACTGCCCTCCCTCACCTCCAACCTCTCCACATCAGAGCAGGCCTGGTAACAGCCAGTCCCCTCCTTCAGGTAAGTATGTGGGAGACGGGGCTGGAGACACAAGTGTCGCTGGGCATCTGGGTGCTGGTTCCCACTTCTGTTGGGGACTTCTGAAGGGTTATAGGGAACTCGTGAGCTTCACCCAGGGAGGTGGCTTTCCACTGCTCTCTGGTCCTCTTCACTCTAAAGCACCTGAATGGTTTGCCAGGAACCAGCTGGTGTGAGGCTGGGACGCTTCCCTTTGTCCCTGTTTGAGAAGAGAGGCCAGGTTGGATCTCTACTGCTACCACCGGTAGTGCCCAGAAAGGGGCCTGGTGGCTTCCACTCTGCACCCGGGGCCGCAGCAACCAGGCAGGCCTTCCCAGAGCCTGCTGCATGAGGACATCCTGGCCAGCAATGTCCTTACCCTGACACCCTCACCTAATGTACCTCCCCTCCCCTCTCCCTGTGTATCTGGCCCTGGGAGGGTCTTAGGGGTCCCTCAACTCCCAGACTCTGGCTGCCTCAGCCTCCCCTGTATAGCATCTGTGGTGAGAGGTTTTCTCCAGGAGGGGAGGGCGTTTCCAGGGCACTAGAGAGGACCTTCCCCCAGGCCACAGCTTCTCCTGCACACACCCTACACACTTCCGGTTTGGTGGCAGGAAGTGGTGTCTGCAGGGTTGCTGTGATGACAGGATGGGTTGGCGCTGCCAGGGGCTGTGATAACTGGGAGTCTCCGTCACTGTTTGGGACCAACACATCCTGTGAACCTCCAAGCCCCCACTGGATCCAGGTTGCCCCTGGGATGCGAGGCCACCCGGGGTGCCTGTTATAGCTGTCAGCGCATGGTCAGGAAAGCTGTCTCCAAGGGCAGCTCCCAGACACGTGGCTTCCCAGACTGCTTGCAAAGCCAGCTTCCCTGGAGAGGTCTCAGGAAGCGGAGGACAGGGAGTCAGGACTTCTGGGTCCCTTGCCTCTCCTTGCCAGGGTCTTGGGTTTTTGTGGCTTTGGGGAAGTAGCCAGCCCTTATGAATGTGGAGGACAGTGCCCACAAAGCTGTATGGGCACTGGGCATGCAGTCTGGACCCCTTTTCAGGCAAGGTCTGGTTGGGTGTAGCTGCTGTTGCCCCCTAAGCACCCCGGCCACCCCACCTCCACCTCCACCTCCATAGCAGCCTCCCTGGGAGCAGCAGCCGGAAGCTTCAGTCAGCAGCCAGCGTGGGGCTCTGACGTCCTCGGAGGGAAGTGCCGTGGGCAAGGAGCCAGCAGCTGTTTCTCCTTGCCCGGACAAGTTCCCCAGTCCTCCTGCACTGCTAAGAGCAGCTTTTTCAGACATTTTGCAGTGCATGCAGATTCTGTGTTTGTTCTTACTGGGCAGACCCAGCCTGGAAAGGACGTCAGCACTCCCCCAACCTGGGTGTGCCCCTGTCTCCTCAGGATGCCCGAGTCAGTGTGGCAGGGGTGTGACCGCCTGCAGTCTGGCACCTCGCCTGGCTGCCTGGAGAAACCTGCTCGAGGCTCTTTCTGGCGGTTTGCTCGCTGCTGGGTGTGCCCAGCTCTCTCTGCCATGGTCAGACGCAATCTTCCCACTCCAAAGACTCTTCCCAAGTTTGTTCTTTCAAGCTGTGTTTCAGAGCACCCCAGCTATTGATGGACTTAGGATGAGACTGAGTAAACACTGGAGGTGTCTCACAAATGGGTTTGGAATGATAGCTTGACTACTGGGTAGCTGATCTGTGTGCTGGGCTTGGCATCCTCTAACTCTCTCTGGTCTCTTTAATGCTGAGTGGCCAGCTCCAGGGCACCAAGAGACTAAGCAGCCACCAGCTCCTTTAAGACAGGGACCCAAGGAGACCACACAGTGTGGGCATGGTGGACACAGTTCTGGTGGGAACCTCCTACTTCCCTGCCACCTGTCAGTGGGCCAGGTCTCCTTCCTCCTGGTCTGGGGGTGCCTGGAAACTGCCATTCCCCTTCACCCTTACCCAGTTTACCTGCTGGCCTTTTGCTCTGCACCCCCTCCTGTGCACTTGCCCAAGGCCCCCAGTTGCTGCCTTGGACTGATAGCTACCCCTTGGGATGCAGTACCGAGCAGCTGTGCTCCCCAACCCCACTTCTCATGGGTGCTGTCACTGACCTCAGCTTCCACTGCTCCCAGCCCTTTTCTCCTGTTCAGCACAGGCTCTGCTCTCTTGTGTGGGGCATTTGTCTCTGCTGCACTACATTGCCCCCTCTTCATTTCTTTATCTCTTTGGCTGCTTTCAATTCAGCAAACCATGGTTCTCTTGCACACAGCTGTCTTTGAACAGCCTTCCCGACCCACCCAGAGCACAGCACCAAGACGGCAGATCCTGGGGGAGGGGGCGGGGGGAATGCACTCAGCCAGAGTGGCCGGCTGTGCCCACCTCACTGTCCCCCAGCACGGTTGGCCACCTGGCATCTGATGGTGGGCCCCATCTGGCCTCGGGCCCTCCCTCTTCCAGCTCCTTCCAGGGTAGCCCTGATGTGATCACGCTGCTTAAACGGATCAGCCACGTGTCTTATGTAAGCTGGGTGCAGCTCGTTTAGCTCCGTGAGCCATCGGATCTGTGCTGTCCTCCCCGTGTCGCGATGGGACTTAGTAGAGAAAGCACCAAGTTTGGAATCAGACCTCACCCTCCACCTTCCTTCACTAGATGTCTAGGACTGTGAGAAGTAGATTTACATCTCCCCGCCCCGGCCCTCTTACCTGTAAAATGGGCAGCAACTGTATCTGCCTTGCAGGGAGGCTGTGAGGATTGGAAGAAAGAATGTAGGTAATGAATCGGGTTCTTAGAGGCGATATTGAAGTCTCTTCATTTGCTCCCCACTTCCCAGTCCTTCTCTTAAAAGAAGCGTCCTCTGCCAGGCATGGCCAAGCTGAGGCCCACGGGTTGGACACACCTAGCTAGCCTAGGCCATCTTGAGTAAACAGGAATTGTCTTGGGCCACATACAAAATATAAAATATACTGAATATATATGAGTAACAAAACTCCCATTTAAAATTTTTTATTGTAACATTTTTTAAGAAAAGAGCCAAGCCGGGTGTGGTGGCACACCCAGCACTTGAGAGGCTGAGGCAGGAGGATAAAGGTGAGTTCAGGGCCAGCTTTGGCTGCAGAGTGAGTTCAAAGCCAGCCCGACCTTCATAGAGAGACCCTGTCTCAAAAAAAAAAAAAAATAGCCACCAGTCCTCCTGCAGGCTGAGGGCTGGACACACCTGTCTAGAGCCCTCCCAAGTCAGCCTGCCCAAAGCCTCCCATCCTAGAGACCCCTCTACGCACATGCTGGGCCGGCGTTGCATAACTCATCGCCCGGCTGTGGTCAGGCCGCCTGTCTCAGGGGTGCAGCCTGGCTCCCACCAGCATTATCTGTAGAGAGAAGACCCTGTTGCTCACGTTCCTTCGCTTGTGAAAGTGTCCGAGTCTCCAGAGGCCCTGTGATCCCCAGCTCAGTTATTTTGGCTGTTGTCTGTGTGCGGTCCCCTGTGCCACCTGCTGGCTGATCCTGGAAATACACCTCAACTTAAATTTCCCCATCCTGCCCATCTCCCCGACCATCCAGGTTCTGAGCGTCCTCTGTGGAGGGGACCCTCAAGCCTCTGCCTTCTTCCCCTGCCTGGCTTCGGTCAGTTTCCCAACAAGGCAGGGCTCGTACAGCTCCTGCTTGACTTCACACATCTCTTCCAAGACTGAAGCTGCCATCCACCTCTCGTTAGGAGCCCTGGTCTCTCTGTTTGACCTCAGCCCTGTCACATCTGACATGGCTCCCCTCAACCAGCAGCCAAGGACACCTATGTGACATGGCCCCGGCAGCTGGCCCACGTGCCTTCTGCTCCGAGGCTGCCCCTGCCGTCCCCTGGATTGCAGAGCCTGGTCTCCCCTCACCCCAGGCCCAGCCTGGCCGCTTTGCCCTCGTGCTCTCATGGCTGCTTACACTCCAGACTCCTTGCCACCCCGGCCCAGTGCTCAGCAGTGCCTCCTCCTGAAGGTTGTCCCAGCTCCTCGGGTGGCGTCCTATGCTGAGTACCCCTCAGCAGTGCACGTGGGGTGGCAGCCAGTGTCTGTCTTAGAGCTCAGAGGACAGTGAGGGGCTCAGATGTCTCCTCCACCCAGTGTCCCTGCAGCTACACCTCAGCTACGTGAGTGGCCAGCGTCCCTTGGTTTCTGGCACTCTGTCCACTGCTCTGAGGGGCGGAGCAGATCTCCACTTGGTCCATGGGATGCTTCCAGGGGTGGCAGGAAGCGCTGTCACCTCTCCCCCACCCCCAGCCAGGCTATTTACCCTGGGGTCTGGACAAGCCTGACCCTTCTGCCCACCCCAGCTGCCTGTGTGAACCTGGCTCCCCATGTTGGGCTGGGTCATGGCTCAGCTACCAAAGGGGCGGGAACTAGTGCATCAGCACCTTGGCTTCACACTCGCTTGTCAGCAGGTCCAGAGCCCCGGGCACAGGTGGGTCCCTGCCCAGCCTCCTGGCTCCCTCCATGCCTGACCACCCTGCATGCCCAGTGCCAGCCAGCAGCCCTGCGCTGTATCCCTTTGTGTGTGAAAGGCTTTGAGTGGACGGGGCAGAAGAAGCTATGGGCTCTGCTCCAGCTCTGCTGCTAACCTGCTCTGAGGTCCCAGCAGTCTGCGGAGCACAGCTTCCCCATCGGTGACAGCAGGGGCTGAGCCAGTGACCCTAAGGACTCCTTCCAGCACCAGAATTCTGAGTTCTCTTCTTGCATTAGTTTCATCTATGCCCTCCATCAAAGCCATCCCGGCCAGCTCTGCTTCCCAACAAGACCCCACTGTGCCTTCTACCAACATCGCCCTCCCGAAGGCATGGCCACACATAGAAGGCTCAGGGGAGTCCCTTATCACTTATGAATTACAAAGCCAAGATCTCCACCCCACACACAAACTGCTTCCCACACCGCCACATGCAAGATTTACCCACAGGAGCAAGGCACTCCCTCCGCCCGCCCTCTACTGTCTGTGAACTTTCCCTCTGC
Source organism: Dasyprocta punctata (assembly GCA_004363535.1). Lineage (NCBI taxonomy): Eukaryota > Metazoa > Chordata > Mammalia > Rodentia > Dasyproctidae > Dasyprocta > Dasyprocta punctata. Next base: position 26,901 of record RJWM01002507.1, on the reverse strand, counting down.
ACAGCAGGGCACCAAAAGTGATTTTTTAAGGACTGGTTTGCTTCAGAAAAGGATTTGACCACCTGGATATATGTGTAGGTACAGTTTTCCTCAGAATTTTTTTTGCAGGGAGGGATGGTAAGCCAGGGTCTTGCTATCTCAGATTTCTGATCTTCCTGCCTCAGCCTCCTGCATACTGAGATCACATGCTGCATGCACCATCTCTTCACTTTTTTATTTTCCTTCTTTTTTGTGTGGCACCAGGGATTGAACTCACAACCTCACACCTGTCAGGCAGGCGCTTAAGCCACTGAGCCAAACTCCTGGCCCTATCACTTCACTTTGGTTTCCAAGTCTTCTCTTCATAAAAGCCATGAGCTCTTTGTGAAAGTTCAATGCTGAATTACCAAAGCCTGTTGTCCTACACCCTGTGTAGAAGCTTCTGCCTCACCTCCTTGGGTGCTACCCCCTAAAGGCCCCTACAAGGGGCCTGTGGGCCTCAGGCTATTTCTGTGCCACTATGTAGTGACTCGGGCAGGTGTCCTGAGAGTGATGCTGGCTTGCAGTGTCTCAGCCCCAAGCACCCAGTCCTGCAGCCTGAGGACCTGTGAGCTGGGCGGGGTCACGTGACCTCTGCTCAGCAAAGCCCCAGGAGGGAGGTGATGCGGTGGGGGCAGAATGAAGGATCACAGCAGAGCCAGCAGCCACAGACGCTGTCATCTGAAGTGCTCCTAGCCACCAGTGGAGGAGGCACTGGTGACCTCCCACCTCGGGCAGCACCCGGAGGGTTTGGCGACTTACTGGATTCTCTTTTCCCCTAGATACACACTGGTGGCTTTGCTCCTCTCCTGTGTGAGCGAACAGTTGAGAAAGGAGGTGTAGGCTACTCAGGCACCCTAAGACCCACACATTGCAGGGGGCACAGAGATGGGAGTGCCCCAGCCACAACCCTTAAGAGTTCTCAAGAATGACAAGATGAGCATCCTGAAGATGGGGTTAAAAGCTCAGCCCTGTCCAGTTCTGGAGTGCATGTTCCTAGCTGCCTCCTATACCTACTTTTTATTTTTTGAGACAGAGCCTGGCTTTATAGCCCAGGATGGCCTTGAACTAGAGGAAATTCTCCTGCCTCAGCCTCCTGTGTGCTGGAATTGATTACAGGCATGTGTTAACATGCCTGGCTCCTGTACCTGTTGTGTGACTTTAATCTCATTACACATAGAAAATACCAGACTAGGTTAATGGTTTCTAAACTTTTCCAGCCACATTACCCTTTCTGTATATGAACTCTTTTTTTTTTTTTTTTGTATCAGGGATCAAACTCATGACATTGCATTTACCAAGCAAGCACGCAAGCACTTAAACCACTGAGCTAAATCCCTGGCCCTTATATGAACTCTTAGACCCCCACTGACAGCCTGTTTGCTGAGCAGTTCTAGTTCAATGAAGTCCATGCATGACCAGCCTTACCTTCTTTCCAACCACTACCTTCAGATTTCTCTGTTGAGTCCCCCCTTCACATTCCTTAATGCCACTTCAGGCAGAGCTATGTCACTTCCACTGTTAAAGTTTGCCAACTGGGTATGTCCGCCTGTAATCCCAGATACACGAGAGGCTGAGGCAGGAGGATCACCAGTTTGAGGCCAGTGTGGGCAACTTAGACCCTTAAAGATCAGTTTGCGCAGTTTTTTCAGTCTGGCCCCCAAGGCAGTGCCCACACCCTCCCCACCTGCATTCCTCTGTGTGGGTTTGGCCCACGGTCTAGAGGATGCACTAGGAAGAGAATGGAGTTGACTTTCCTGGCACCTTTGCTCTCCTCTCCAATCATCTCCTAGGCCTGCACACAGTTGCTGGGGCAGGGAGGAGGGAGCAGAGGAACCAGCAGAGTCCCTTGACTGCCCAGGGTGGCTCCGGACCTCCTGGGCCATCCACATCCGTGGCCCTCAGGCATCCGCCAAGGCTGCTTGGAAGCCTTCCTGCTTTGTGCTTCGTGGTCTCCAGCAGTGGGGCGCCCGGGACAGTGCTGGCCGGGTGGCTCAAGTGAGGCTGCTCTCCTTGGTGCTCACAGCACCTAGGACTCCCACCCATCCTTGCCCTGCCCGGCAACTGCCGGCTGTGCCCCGCCAACCCCATCTGTCCTGCTGACTTCTTCTGCCGCACCAGCCACAAATGCAGACTAGTGAGGCCTCTGCAGGAGATGCCCCGCCAGGGACCAGGAGGTCACATCCCTGCTCCTGGGTCCCTGTGCATATTTGAGCAGCTCCTTTAAAGACCCCTCTTTTGGCCTGGGCAGGGGCTAGAGACCATCTGAGCCTCTGCAGGGAGGAAAAACCTGAGGACTTCCCCAAGTCAGGGACTGCTCGTGCCAGTGATTCTCAATCCCTACTGTATGGTAGAGTCAGGAAATGCTGAGAACTGCCAGCATGCTGGACCCTACAGGTGGGCGACTGACTGTAGGGAGGGGCCTGAGAATATTTTTGTAAAACTCTTGAGATCATCAAGGGCCCCCAGGGCTAGGAACCACTTCTCTATCCCAGTAATAAATTCCACTGAATGGCCTAATGAAGACCCACAAGGGGCTGGGGTGTCCCTTTATAAAGGGTGTTGGAGACTGGTACCCTTAGCTTTAGGGTTTTAGTCACAATTTGAAGGTACCAGAAGAGTTCCTATTCAATACCCGAGTACCAGTGCTTTACAAACTTATCTGAGCCACAGGCCCCTTCTTCCAATGAAATCTTGCCAGAATCCCACAAGTTACATATTTGGAAATTGGAGGAAGCACAGGTGAACCGTGGTTCGGAGCTTTGCAGTCTCAGGACCCGCCCTGGATACAGGGACCCCTCAGGACCCTCCGGCTCCCTGTGTGAACCCTGTTGCTACATTAGCTTGGAGGAATGGACGGAGGAGCCGGTGATGGAGCCAGGAGCAGGGCCAGAGACCAGGGCGTGGACAGAGACTGGGGCAGGCCCAGAGCATGCAAAGCGAGGGGAACAGGCTGGGTGGGGGTGCTGCCAAGAAAGGCCATCCTGAGGCTTGAGCCCCCAGAAATATGTGCTCCTCCCCTGTGCCCCTGAACAGGGGGAAGCGGGGCAGTCGTGGCCTCAGGACCTGCAGCCACCACCCCTGCCAGGGCAGCCTGAGGACAGACGGCAGGACAAGTCCATCGGGGATGATGGGCCTGCCACGGAGCCCCTCTTTAAGGTCCTGGACACCCCTCTGAGTGAAGGCGACGAGCCCACAACACTGCCAGCTCAGCTGGACCACGGGCACAGCGTGCAGATGGAGGGCTACCTGGGGCGCAAGCATGACCTGGAGGGGCCCAACAAGAAGGCGTCCAACAGGTGTGTGGGGAGGGGCAGCTACCCCAGCAGAGCCTTGGTGACATGGGAGAGCTCTGGGGCACCCCGGGCCAGCTGGGGGCCACTCGGCATGATAGGAAAAGTCTGTCTGGGTTCTGTCATGGGTAGAGCCGCACACACACTACTCAATCTCTGCTTCCCCATTTGTAAAATGAGGACGATGACAACTTGGCCACACAGGCTGTGGGCCTGGCACTCAGTAGGCCCTTGGTGCTGCTGATGGCCCAGGTACGCCAGGGCTTGACCAAGCCCTACTTATACTACTCCAGGTCTCAGTTCCCTCCTTTGTAAAATGGGAGAAGATTGGGGTTGGCCATGACCTAGGTGCCTTTGAGATGGGATTTGTGCAAATCTGTTTCTTCACAAAGTACCGAGACAGTATACTGGGCATATATCATTAAAACAGAAACCACAATCATCACACAAACCAAACCCTGTTCAGTTCACTCCACGGTTCTATAGTGAGAATCAAGTATCTCATGAACATGGAAATACTTTGAAAAGTTAAGTTTACAGTGTTTGCCTTAAGACTGTATAATTTTTTTCCTAGAAAGTTAAGTTTACAGTGTTTGCCTTCTTTTCCTTATCTCAAGGTAAGAGCAGAATTACAGGCAAAGATTTATAAGTAGGAATGTTTATCACATTGCTATTTAAATTGTGCATAAATTTTCCAGTGTTTTAAGGTCCACCAATAAAGGTATTGTGTATGGGAAGGGAAACCATTTTCTTTAAAACTATCTTTAAGAAATATTTGAAGATACAGGGGTGATCAAAATATATGAACCAGGTGTGGTGGTGCATGCCTGTAATGCCAGCATTTGGGAAGCTGAGGCAGGAGAATTCCCTCTAGTTCAAGGCCAGTTTGGACTACATGAGGAGACCCTATCTCAAAAAACCAAAACCAAGAGCTGGGTGTGGTGGCACATGCCTTTAATCCCAGCACTCGGGAGGCTGAGGCAGGAGGATCATTGTGAGTTCAAGACCAACCTGGGCTACAAAGTGAGTTCAAGGTCAGCCTGAACTGCATAGTGAGACCCTGTCTCAAAAAATAGGGCTGGGGATTTAGCTCAGTGGCCTAAGCTTGGCAGGTGTGAGGCTTTGATTTCAACCCCTGGTACCAAAACAAAACAAAGCAAAACACTCCCCTTTGTTTCAAACACATCTATCCCATCATTCTGCCACTTTTTGAAGTAGCTCTGGAGTCTTCTTCTGTGAGTGTCTTTATGAGGTGTGATCAAAAATACAGTGAATGCTGCTGCCAAGTGCCATCCAACAGGAAGGCAGGCTTGTAAAAACATTACAGGGTGGCCTTACCCACCTTATTCACCAGATTGTGCACCATGTGATTCTTCCCCCAAAGTCAAAATGACCAGGAAAGGTAAACATTTTGACTCAGGATATTGAGGCAGCCTCAACAGCATAACTAGAGACATAGATGTGTCTTATGTAAGTAAATACTCATAGTATTAAGCTTGAAAACCACCTGCACTATCTCAGTGTGGTAGCACTTGTCTGAAGGCTAAGGCAGGAGGGTCACAAGTTCAAAGCCAGCCTAGACAACCTAGCAACTTAGACTCTCTCTCAAAATTCAAAGAAACTAAAATGTAGCTCAGTGATAAGAGCACTCCTGAGCCAGGTGTGGTGGCGCACGCCTTTAATCCCAGCACTCGGGAGGCAGGCTGAGGTAGGCGGAGCGTTGTGAGTTCGAGGCTGGCTTGGGCTACAACGTGAGCGCAAGGCCGGTCTGAGCTACATAGTGCGACCCTGCCTCAAAAAACCAGGGCCGGGAGTTTGGCTCAGTAGCTTAAGCGCCTGCCCTGGCAGACGCAAGGCTGTGAGTTCAATCCCCGGTGCCGCAAAAAAAAAAAAAAAAAAAAAAAAAAAAAAAAAAAAAAAAAAAAAAAAAAAAAAAAAAAAAAAAAAAAAAAAAAAAAAAAAAAAAAAAAAAAAAAAAAAAAAAAAAAGAGCACTCCTGGGTTAACCCCCAGGATGGCCCAAAAAAGAAAAGAAAAAAGGAAAAAGAAAACAAAATAAGCAAAGCAGGATATAAAATACAAGACTACGGGTGTAGCTCAATGGTAGAATATAGGCTGTGCATACCCAAGGCCCTGGGTTTGATAGCAAGCAACACATACACACACACACATTGGATGTACAGTGTAACCTGATTGTTAGCTATGTGCAGAGGAAAAAAAAGCAAAATAATGTGGATTTTTTTTTTTTTTTTTTTTTTTTTGTATCCTCCAGTACTGGGGATTGAACTCGGGCCCTTTTTTCATTTTTATGTTGAGATGGGGTCTTGCTAAGTCATTGAGTTGCCTAAGAAGGGCTCAAACTTGTGATCCTCCTGCTTTAGCCTCCCAGAGCACTGGGTTTACAGGTGTGAGCTTTCCATGCCTGGCTTTAAAATATAAAAATGTAAAAATATGTTATTCTTCATTTGTGTGTGTGTGTAACTTTTTTTTTTTTTGTACTGGGGATCAACGGTTGCCAGGCAGGCACTTGTGCCACTGAACTATATCCCCAGCCCGTGTGTGTTACTCTTTATGAGGGCAAAAGTGAAATAAAAAGAAACAAAGCTATAGGCAACACTGTGGAGCCCATCAGGACTGTGAGTGAACTGCCTGTCCCCGTCTCCCAGGTCCTGGAACAACCTCTACTGCGTGCTCAGGAACAGTGAGCTGACCTTCTACAAAGACGCCAAGAACCTGGCCCTGGGGGTGCCCTACCACGGAGAGGAGCCCCTGGCCCTGAGGCACGCCATCTGCGAGGTCGCGGCCAACTACAAGAAGAAGAAGCACGTCTTCAAGCTGAGGTGAGCCTCCTGCCCTGGAGCCCTTCCAGCCTCGGGCACAGCGGCTGAGCAGCAGCCCACACAGGCCCAGCTCCCTCCAGCTGCAGCTCACGTTTTCAAATCTGCAGGCTCTGGCCTCTCAGAAAGTGCTGTGCTGGCTCAAGGGGCCTGGGGTTCAGCAGGGTTGGGGGGGAGATGATGATTGGGTCCCAGCTCACCACCTGAAGGTGCACCCCGTGACAGGAAACCCTCTGTCCTAGGCTGAGCAATGGCAGCGAGTGGCTCTTCCATGGCAAGGACGAGGTGAGTGCCCACGGGCCCAGCCCATCAGAGGGGCAGCTGGAGACCCCGCCTGGGGTGGCTCTGATTCTGTGGCCCCACAGGAGGAGATGCTGTCCTGGCTGCAGGGCGTGAGCACGGCCATCAACGAATCCCAGAGCATCCGCGTCAAGGCCCAGAGCCTGCCCCTGCCCTCTGTCACCGGGCCCGAGGTCAGCCTCGGCAAGAAGGACAAGGAGAAGAGATTCAGCTTCTTTCCCAAGAAGAAGTAGCAGCGGGCGGCCCCACGGGAGGGACGCGCAAGGACCCGGGCCGCGCCGCTGCCCTCCCCGCCTGCACCTGCCCTGCTCGCCACCCGCGGGGCCCCTCTGCACTGCGCCCCAGCACGCCCGTCCGCCCCAGCCGGTGGGCTCTCCCTGTCCCCAAAGCTGGAGCAGGCTATGGGGGCTCCTCAAGCTGCCCACTCCCCAGCAAGCGTTGCTTGGGGTTATGCCCAACCGGTCACAGCCAGAGGGGAAGGGAAGAGGGACCTAGGGTGACTGACCTGTCCCCAGGGGGCAAGGTGCTGCTAGAGACTGAGGGAACAAGAAGGGACGCGGGCCTGGGGTGCGGCCAGCGACCTCCCCACTGGGCTTCCTCAGAACAGGACACGAACCTCAGGGCCTGTGTGCCCCTCTCTTTCTCACCCGAGGCAGAGTCCACTGCCTCTGTTTAGTGGGTCCTGAGGGAAGAGCCTTCTGCTGCCCTGGCACTCGTGGGAGGAGGAAGGACCAGCAGCTCTCAAATCATTCCTCCGGAAGCCCTGGTTAGAGCTCGGGGCTCAGGGCTCAGAGGGGAAGCAGGGCCAGACAGGTCCCGACACTGCCGGAGGCCTCTGCCTCCGGCCATACCCAGTAGCAGCCGAGCCAACAATAGCCAGCAGATGCAGGGCCCCCAGGGAGCAGTGTAGGCCCCTGATGCAAGATGGGTACCCAGCACTGGAGCAAAGCATCCCAGAGAGCCAAACGCCTGCTGTGCCCTGCCTGTGTGCACCCGCTACCACCCAGGAGTACTAACTGGGCGGAGAGCAGAGTTCCCACCTGGCGTGGCAAATGTGGCCACGCCTGGGTATCGCCATCGTGTAACACGTTTACCATGGACAACTAGGACTAATGCTGGGGCCAGAGCAGTAGGGTATGGCCCTTCTTGATCAGCTTCTCCTGCAGACCTGGGCTGGGATTCTGGGGGTCACTGAACATCCACCACCCCTATATCCAAGCACCAAAAGGGATGCTTCAGTCTGTCCCCAAGGAGAGATGTCCCCATGCTTCTGGAAGGGGGATCCACCGGACCCCTTAGTGCTGACCAGGGCTCCACAAGGACTTCCCCCACTACTACTCCAAAGGCAGTAGGGATCCAGCGGGCATCTTCACTGGGCCAGAGCCAAGAGGAGCCATGCTGGGGCAGCAGCTGTGCTCTGCAAGGCAGAGCAAGAGCCGTAAGGGTCCCCAAGGCCCACAGCCAGTTTCTGTGACCTCCCCATGGGAAGGAGCCTTGGCTGTGTGGGGATGAATCGGGTGAGGCCGAAGGAGAAGCCACAGTGGGTGACATTCAGAGTTGAGGCCTCTCAGGAGCCCTGACACCATCGGAGTGACACCAACTCCAGCAGACAGGAAGCACAGGAGGGGAGCTCTCAAGTGGAAACTGATATCCCCAGATCGGGTGTTTCACCTCCATAGCCAAGGTCTTCACTGGGCCTCGACTGCAGGACCCTGTAGCCCTCTGCTTCTACAGGGGAGCAAGTCTGTAGCATTCGCCAGCCTTTCTCCAGCCAGGAAACCAGGGCAAGAGGCAGGGCGGTGACTGCACTCCCCCGTGCACTGGAGGGCATGTCCACGCCTGGGGCAGACGGGGGCCTCTCGCTGAAGGGTGGAGGGCAGCAAGCAGCTCTGGCGGCTGTTCCCCTGGACCAGCCTTTAGGGAGCCACGGTGCCAGAGTCCACCTCTCCCCTCGACTGTGCCCACATAGCACCTGAAGTGGCACAGTTCCAGCAGGTAGCACCACAGAGCCGAGAAATGGGGCTCCAATGCAAAGCTAGGATTTCACCACCCCAGGTCCCCCGGATTGAGCAAGAGCAGCCAGCTGCATGTGACCCATCATCTCCCCCACACATCCCGTCCACGTCACCCAGGCTCCAAAACACTCGACCAACTGGACTGACACTGCAGGCGCCCACCCCCAGGAGACCCTGTGCCTGCCACTCCAGAGCTAGGCTCTCCTGGGGTCCCGGCAAGGCATCTTCTTCCTTCCTTCCTTCCCTCCGCATTACGTTTTCTACTCTGCAGTCTTTTCCTTACAGTATTCCCAAACTCGGTTGGCACAGCTCCAGTCCACACCAGCATCATGGGCTTCCTCCCCGAGCAGGCTAGAGGAAGCTGCTGCGGGCAGGGTCAGGCAGTCCTTCCCGCTGTCCTTCCCTGGTCTCTGGCCTCAGCTGACTCTGGCTGAGGGTGGAACTGGAGGCGCCTGGGGCTCCCAGCCCCACCTACCTCCACCAGTGCACCTGTGTCGGCCTGGCTTCCCTCCCTCCCACTCCTGTCTGCATATGGAAGCCCAGCCCAGTCCCCTAGGCCGATCCTGGGGCCCCTTCCTCCCTCAGTGGGAGGAGGCGGGGATGCAGAGAAGGCCAGCAGGCCACACGGCTTAGTCCCTTGGTCAAGCAAGCTCAGGGAAGGTGTGAGAGGAGGTGACCACAGAGGAATGTACCCCTGTTGGACAGACCATGTCATCTGGGGCTGGCCCTAGGGCCGGCTGGGCCTTGTCCTCCACCTGCTCAAATGTGCTTCCACCAACCAGAGGACACTCATTTACTAGTTTTCTAATAAATCAATAATGCTCTACATTCGTCTGCTTCTTAAGTAGCCTTGTTTCTCTCTGAACGGAGCCTCGGAGGGCTGACATCCGGAGACTGACAGCCAGACTCTGGCTTGTTTCTGGGAGTCTTCAGACTTCGCAGCTGCACAGGCCGAACCTCACTTGAGGCCCTCAGACAAACTCCATCCTCTGTGCCAATCAAGCTGAGGGCCTGCAGTAGGGAAAAATCACTGCCAAACTAAGATCAGTCCAGGCCTTTTGCCCTGGGAGCTCCAGACGGAGATTCCGGCCCTCATTGGACATTAGATTCCCCAGTTTTATGTCTGGGGACCCATCTGTAGAGGTGCAGTTTCATGTAGCCTGGATGGATGAATCATAGGCACTGCCTGGCTTCAAGAGGCTCCCAGGGGATTTGAGGGGCAGCCAGTGATAATGGCTGCCCTGTCCCAAGGTCCCAGACACACCCTTTGGGGTGTGGGCATGACACAGGGAGAGGGATGGTCAGTGGCAACTCTCTAGTCCCATTCCCAGAAGAGCGGTCAGGAGGGTTGAGAGCAACCACTCCTCTGTAGATAAGAAAGGACACGAATTGGGGTGACTTAGCTGACCAGTGGCAAGGCTGGGGCAAGAATCTGGGTCACCCGTCCAGTGTGCTTGTGGTACCCAGCATTGTGGCCTGGGACTTGCCTGGTAGGAGCCAGGTGTGTTCTCACTGCCTGTGCAAGTAACCACGGAAGACACAGGGCAAAGATGGGCATGATGGTACCTGCCCGACATTCCAGCCTGAGGCAGGAGGATCATGAGTCTAAGGCCAGCCTGAGTTATATAGTCTGTGAGTTCAAAGCCAGCCTGGACTACAGAGTGAGACCCTGTCTCAAGAAAACACAAAAAAACAAAAAGCAGGGCAGCTGGCAGAACACAGGCAAGCTCTGCCACATTGCTTCTGCACCAGGGACCACCATTCGCCTCGAATCTTCCCTTGACCTCTGAGGCTCAGTGGACATGTTCAGGCCACATCCATCCTCCTAGGTCAGAAGACTCAGAGGCCCTGACCCTGCAGCTGCAGGGAAACTTATCCAACCACTCTACCACCTGGGCCCTGCAGCCCTCCCTTGCTGGCCGCAGCCAGAACCAACCACGCAAAACAAGGCTGGTCTTCTGTGGAGAAAGAGCACAAAGTCCAATTAGGAAACAGAGGAATTCCTGGCCCTTTTGAATCAGAGATCTTCTCCCCTGTAGTACTGAGAAATCCCAGGGATGCTACAAGGTGTAATCAAAATATACAATAAATGGTTAATTTTGTAAAACATCATTACAATAAGACACATTACTATTAATACCTCTCAAAATACTGTCCCTTGCTTCAAACATACTTTCCTCATCATTCTTACCATGTTTTGGGTATTTTTTTCTTTTTGTTGTTGTTATTGTTGTTTGTCTTTTTTTGAGACGGCGTTTCGCTATGCAGTTCAGGCTGGCCTTGATCTCGCTTTGTAGCCCCAGTTGGTCTCAAACTTGCAGCAACTCTCCTGTCTCAGCCTCCCAAGGGCTGGGGATTAGAGAGATGTGCCACCATGCCTGGCCTCTTCCCACTGTCTGAAGTAGTTCTGGAAGTCCTCTTTCATGAATGTCTTTACAAGTTATGATATAAAATACAGGGACTGGTATGGCCGTGCGCCATCCAACGGGAAGGTGACTCAAAACACATCACGGTGTGTCCTCACCCACCTTATTCGCTGGTTCTGGCACACTGCAACTTCCAGCTCTTCCCCAAAGTCAAAATGACCATGAAACGTAAACATTTTGAATGGAGTCAGGACATCAAGGTGGTAATAGTGGAACTAAAGCCAGTTATGAAGGAGGACTTCCAGAACTGCCCCTGAAAGTGAAAAAACCGAGGGGGTGTGCTTGAAGTGGGGGAGAGTACAGGAGGGGGGATGAACGGTAATGTGCCCTTCACTGTAATTGATTTTTTTTTTCCAGCACGAGAGATCAAACTCACAACATTGTGCCTGCCAGGCAGGCGCTTAAGCCACTGAGCCAAACTCCCGGCCCTAGTTTTTTGAGGCAGGGTCGCACTGTGTAGCTCAGGCCGGCCTCACACTCACCTTGTAGCCCAAGCCGGCCTCAAACTCACAACGCTTTTCCTACCTCAGCCTCCTGAATGCTGGGATTAAACGTGTGTGCCACCATGCCCAGCTATAACTGATTTTTTTTAAATGCCTTTTAACATCACAGTATTCTATGATCACACCCTGTACATCCCCAGCCCTTTTTATTTTTTATTCTGAGACAGGAGCTTGCTACATTGCCCAGGCTGGCCCCCAGGACACTTGCTTCCTGAGCCTGGATGATGAATGAATGAATGAGTATAGAACAAACACCCTGCTCCCCCTAAGACATCCCTGGCCTCCCCTCCAGTAAAGAGGCCACACACAGGTCAGCTGTCAGCAGTGGTTATTGCACCATTGGCAAATAATGAAACATGTGTACATGAGCGACAACAGCAGGATCGGCAACAACCCTCCAATGTACCTGCACTAAGTCCATCACATTCTTCATGGGCAGGGAATAAACAATGGGAGGACACACGCGCACACACACACACACACGCACCACAGGATGAAAAGCAATAAATTATAGGCTGCCTTCTTGCCCAGGTCCTAAGAAAAGGCACAGTTAAAGAGCAAAGCCTGCCCGAGCCACTTGCGGGGTCTCGCCCCGGTCCTCAGCCTGGCAGTGACCAGCTGAAGCCAGAGGCCTGAGCAGTGCTTCCTCTCCTGGGCAGAGGCGAGCTTAAATATCTGGCTTCTCACCAGAGGGGAACTATTTACAAGGGAGGTGGCCGCGCCAGCCCGGGAGGGGAGATTGGCTCGTCTGGGCCAGAGAAAGTTTCCATGAGCCCTGGGGTGTGCCAGCCACACCTCCCACTAGAGCCCTCTTCCCAGGCAGCGGAGGGGATGGTCTCTGTGGACATGTCAGGTTCTCCTCCATCCCCGACAGGGCTCCTCCCTCCCACAGGACTCAGTCAACCCACAGAGTTCAGAGCCTGGAATTTTTCTCTCAGGTTTTTCACTCGGCCCTGCTTGGTTGGGTCTGCTGGGTTCCTGGCACCTCTTTCCTTCGGCCAGTGTGCTGACAAGTCCTGGGAATCTCGGCCCTGCCCCTCCTGGGCCTCTGGTGAAGCCGGTCCCTGCGCACTGCCCTCCTGCCCAGGCCCCGCGGCGGTGCTGGGAAGGGGCCTCTTCTCTAGGATGATCACACGCTGGTCGTTGTCCAGGGTGAGGTCTGCAGTGACGTACAGGGCTTCACCCCCATTCAGCCCGCCTTGGTTCTGCGGCTCAGGAGACACGGGCTGGGCACCTTCTCCACCTCCCTGGCTCCTCCTGGCACGCAGGCTGCTGCAGCGGCCCAACCTGCCCACCACTGGCGGCTGCACTATGTTCTCAGGCACCGAGCGACTCCGATTGACCGGCGGGGCACGGGGCCGGCTGCCCTCGGTCTGGACTGCCCCATCATGGGTGTACTTAGAGCAGAGCTCTCGGACGTCGGGCCAGTGAAAGGTCTCAGCATCAAAGGAGCCGAGGGGGCTCCGGGCGGAAAGCCGGGCCCCTGGTGAGGTGGTCCTCGAGCTGGCCGCAGGGGGGCTGAAGGAGAAGCGTCGTGGCGACGTCTCCCCTGCAGAGTGGGGTTTGGGAGGGCTGTGCTCCTGGGCCACCAGCTGCTCACAGCTGAAGAGGGACAGCACGGGTTTCCTCTGGCCTGTGAGGAGAGAAAAGGCCACCTGAATCACTGTGCTGGAGGGCACAGCCAGGGAAAGAGGCTTCTGTCCGTCTCCTTAGGCTCACACTCCAGACAAGGATGGTTTTGCATGTGAAGGCAGAGAAATCCAATCTACCACCTACCGCCCCTTTGTCAAAGGGGGATTGGAAGACTGAAGAAAAAGTCATGAGGGGAAACGGCCAGGGATCAAGGGGAGGGATGAGAGGCTGTGCTTCTGCTCCTCCAAGTTCCCTTTGCTGGAGCGGAGGGGCTGGGGGTGAACACTAACAGGGTCCACAGAGTGCAGGGTTGGCCTCAGGGTGTCAGACTGGCTGCCAGGGCTCACCCCTCTCTTTGGTATGACCTTGCTCCCCGCCCCCATACTACTGCTTGACCGCTGAGCTACACCCCTATCCATGGCAGGACCTCTTTGAAAGTCACATCCCTCAGGGGCCCTGGCTGCTAACTGGCTTTTCCAGTCCTACTCTTGCCATTCCCCCATACCTTTGCCATCAGACAGCTCTGCAGGCTCCTCCTGCAGGCGGGGAACGGTGGCGTTCTTCCCATCTGTATCTGGAGCCGCCTTCTCCCACTGCAGTGATGGCCTGGCCGGCACCGACTTGATGTTCTTGATGCGGAGGCTGTACTGGCGGGCCAGCTGGTAGACTTTGTTCCTGACGCGCTCGCTCACGTGGCTGTCCATCACGTGGGACAGCTGCACGATGCGCGGGTGCAGCGGGGTGACCAGCTCCCCCTGGGCCCCGCTGCTTAGCTCCTTCACCAGCTCCTTCAGCTCCCGGGCCAGGCGGGCTTGGCTGGGCTGCTCTGTGGGGGAAGCGCTTTCCGGCGAGGCGGTGGCCGACTCCTCGGTGATGGCCCCCAGCTCATGCTCCTCCAGGATAAAGAGCGGCTCCTGGGGGTCAAAGCCGTTGGCCTGACCCTGGTCTGGCCCCAGCTGGGGGCCTCGCTCAACAGACTCCATTCTCTCCCACAGCTTCACAACTTCTGACGAAGGGCGGAACTCAGCGTCTGTGACAGGAGCTGGGTCCTCTGTGCCCGCCTGTTTGGGCCCTGGGAGGTCAAACAAGGCCCACGACGCCACCCGTGAGCCCTCCTGTCTCTTGTACCCTGCAGGAGCTGCCGGCTTCAGGTCTGGCCCTGGAAGGCTGTTGATCCTGGAGACGGAGTTCCTCACTAGTCCTTTGGGGATGTAGGAGAGACTCTCCCGGCGCCGGACGCTGAAGCCTGCATCATGATGCTCTGCATTCTCATAGTAGCTCTTAATTTTATCCAGCAAAAGCCGATCTCGGGTGGAGAGAGCTGATTCCTTCTTGCAGGAAGATCTGTCAGGCTCCACTGGGCAGCCTGCATTTGGAGACTCTGTCCTAGGGGCAGAAAGGCCACTCTCTGTGGCCACTCCCACACTGATGCCCACTTCTGGGGTAGATTGGGAGCCAAGGGAGTCCGTTGTGCTGCCCCATCGGGCCAGGCCCTTCTCATTGCCCTCCAGGCTGAGCACGCTGCTGCTCCGGCTGACTAGCCGCGGCGTTCCGAAGCCACTGGACTTGCCATTGCCATCCTCCAGGGACAAGCTGCTGCACCGGGAGAAGCTGCTGGCGAACCGCTCGGCAATGACGCTGGCCTGGTCTAGCACAGAGGGTGGCAAGAGGCTCTCGGGCTCCTGGGCTGCCCCCACCTCTTCCTCTTCCTCCTCACTGCTCAGGGCCTTAAGGTCCTCGGGGCTCTCGGCCACCACAAAGTCCACCATGTCTACCGGGTGGCCCAACCCCAGCAGCTCCGGGTGGTTGTCAAGTTCTATTTCCGGGACATCTGGTGGCTCTGTGTCTGAGGGCATCTCCTCGGTGCCAGGACTTTCCATGACAGCAAAAACCTCTTGCTCAGCCCCAGGACCAGGGTCTGCTTCAGCCTGAAACAGCAGAGAGAGCTTACATGAGTAAGAGCCTCTTTCACGAGACCTGGGGGTGAAGAAGGCATGACCAGCTCACAGTGCAGTGAGGAGCCTTGCAGTTTAGGGCCAAAAGCAAGCAAGATGAATGACTTAAAAGTAGGGTGACAGGTCCTTGGAGAGAAAATGCTCACGTCCTTTAATTACCCTGCAGCTGGGGTGTTGAGCCCATGGCCTCACAGCCAAGCAAAACACTGGGAACAGAGGAGGACAGTGGCACCTCTCAGTGGCAACCTGCCTGGGAGCCATTGGCACAGGATGAGAGCGCATGACACCAGGCTAGGCACTGCCCCGGTTCCCAGGGAATGGCTCTCACAGCCCCCTCCAGAGTCACAGCGCTGGGATGTCCCTGCCTGATGGCAAGGCAGCTCATGAAAGCCCTAAAGGCTCAAACCCAGGCTTGGGCTCCATGAAAGGGTATCTCAACTTCCCCAGTGGACCGGGTTCCTTGTGGGAGCAGGGCCCTAGGGCAACACAGCATGTGCAGTGGCCACCAGAAGTCAGGGCAGGAAAACCAGCTCCAGCCAGCCAGCCTCACCATATGTGGGATCCACAGATGCCAACAAAGAAAGCGCATTTGAAAACTCCCTCTTGACCACCTCAGAGGTAATCTGAGTCATTAACTGGTTGGCACAGTTTTCTAGACAGGTGCTTAGGGAAAAGAGTGAACACTCTAAATTCTGAGGAGTCAGACCTGATTCCATTAGTTCTAATCCAGAAACTGCAGTGCGGACCCATGAGCTAGGACTCCATTGTCCAACACAGTAGCTACCAGCATTGTGAACAACTCAAACATGGCCAGTTCAAATCAAGACCAGCTGGAAGAGTCGCATACTCATCAGATCTCAAAGACTTTGTATAAAAGAAGGGATATGGCCAGGTGTGGTGGCACACACCTGTAATTCCAGCACTCAGGAGGCAGAAACAGGAGGATCACTGTGAGTTTGAGGCCAGCCTAGGCTACAAAGTGAATTCAAGGCCAGCCTGAACTGCATAGTGAAACCCTGTCTCAAAAAGACCAAAAAAAAAAAAAAAATTAATTTCACCTGTTTCTTTTTTTTTTTTAACATGGCTACCAGAAAATTTAAGTTACACATGGGGCTTGCATTCTAGTATTACAGGGCAGCACCACCTGCTATGCTCTGGATGGTGCCCCCCACCCTGACCATTCATGTCAGAACCTGATATCCAGATGATAGGATGAAGCAGGAGGACTCCTGAAGTCATGATTAAGTCACGAAGGCTTCACCTTCACAAACGGGATTAGTGCCTTAAAAAAAAACATGGCTGGTTCCTCAGTTTTGGACTTCTCAGCCTCCAGGACTAGCAGTATATTTCTGTTTTCATAAACACCCAGTCTAAGAAGTAGCCGCCCCCAACAACCTACAACATCAAGCTTTATTCCTACCCAGCGTCACCGAGATTCTCAGACTTGTCCTGCCTGTGGCACCCTGGGATCTGACCTTAGCTCACGATCTGATCCTTATAATGCGGGAAAAGCAAAGCACTCAACTCCCTACATGCTACCAACAGCACAGAGTAGTGCGAAGAGGTGGGGAGGTCTCTGAGTCAGAGACCCAAGTCTGATTTCAGCTCTGTCTTTGGTGCCAGGCCCTCCACCCAACCTCTCAGAGCCTATTTTTCCTTCTAGAGATGTTGCAGGGAGCAGAAGAGAGAGGTAAAACATCAGACGTGCAGGAGATGTTCGATCAGTAGTGACAACCTTCCCCTTTGACAGGTGGCTGCAGGCACGATTTGTCTGGCTGGCAGGCAGAGGGGGGCCTTGGGCCCTATCCAAGGCGGCCTGGTTGAGGCACATAAAACCTGGTGCACTTCCACTAGCTGTGGCCCTTGGCCTGTATCTGACCTAAGGAAGGAGCACCTTTTTCTAACTCACGGGAAGACGTCTACCCACTAAACCATGCACCTGAACCTGCAAAGAGGCAAGTGTCCTGGTGGGAGAGAATGTTTGTTCCCAGGGGCACACCCTAGGCCTGAAAGACCTGCCTACTGGCCTGGATGGTGGGTTTCAGCCACCCCCACACTAACTCCACCCCACCCACCATCCACTCACCTCTGGAAGGGAAGAGATGGACTCGAAGCTCATGCGCTTCCCAGCACTGGTTGGAGACCGGTTGCTGAGCCTTCTGCAGCTCTTGGAGCCTTCAGATTCCCGGCGTCCCTTCCCCTGCAGTGGGCAGAGGGCAGCGTCAGCTCCGGGACAATCAGGAGCTGGTCCCTTCTGCATTCCAACATGGGTAGCACCTCCCGCACCCCACGTCTATGCTGAGCCAGTCCTGGACCTTGGCCATGCTGGTGCAAGCTGAACGGCCAACCTGGGGCTGCAGGACCCCATGCAGGTGTGAGAGGCCCAACCTGCGCTTCCTTCCAGGACAAGGGGACGAGCTCTCTCCTAGCCCTGCCATGTTGCGTCTCCCTTGCCCACTGCCCCGACCCGATCGTCCTCCTTGGGGGGGTGTACTAGTTAGTGCCCAGTCCTGGGGGAGTGCATGCCACGGGCTTACCAGGGCGTGACAGTGAGTGAGGAGTTAAGAAGTGCTGACAGGAGTGAAGGAGCAGGCAGAGCAGGGAGGGGACAAGAGTGGACTCTTGGATGGGCATGCACAGGCCAGGGAACATGCAAGGAGGAGGGGAGATCAAAGAGACACCTCACCATAGCACCCCGGGAGAAAAGTAAAGCGTTGGCCCGATAGTGCCAGCAGTGGAGGGCGGCCAGCAGGGAGCTGGCAAAGTCAGCTACCTGCTCCGCCACTGCCAGACTCTCTTCCACCTCCACCTCCTCCTCCTCCTCCGAGCCTGGGGGCTCTGGCCTGGCCCCCTTCTTGCTGCCTCCATGCCCTGCCAGGTCCTCCAGAGAGACAGGAAAGGCCTGTTCCTCCTCTTCCTCCTCCTCCTCCTCTTCCTCTACCACTTCCTCCTCTTCTTCCTCCTCTTCCTCCTCCTCTCCAGCAGCTCCCTCAGCCTCAGGCTGCAGGCCCCGTGTCTGGGGTGGCCGCCCAAAGTCCAGGAGGGTGCCGGCACTGCCTGCATGCTGTTCAGAGCACAAGACACCCTCGTGACGCACCTCATGGGGAACCTCCCCTCCTCCTGCAAGCTAGGTGGGGCACCCAGCCCGGGCCTCCCGTGGGCATCTGCTGAAGAGTGAGGCGTTTCCTAGTGGGAAGGCTGGGTCCTGGTCAGCGCATAGGCCCAGGACAGGGGAAATGAGAGATCAATGCTGGGCGGGCACCCTGGGGTGTCAGGGTGTGGAGCCAGGAAGAGGGTAGAGAAGGGTCCCCGTGATGAGAGCCACCATTCATCTCTGCAACCCTCACGCCAGAGCCTGCACACAGCAGGTGCGGACAGGTCTGTACTGAGTGAGGGAGGGTGAGGATGAGGAGCACAGAGGGCGGGGTCTAGATGTGGCCATCCCACCCATCCTTGGTGCAGCAGATGCCTCGTCGCCTCAGCCCGTCGCCCCTTCTCACCTTCATTCCTGCTGCTCTGGCTGCTGACACCACCACTGCATCTCCAGCACATGGGTGAGGGGCAGGGAGGGAAAAAGACCAATAAGCAGGAGAAGCCTCTTTAGAGAGGCCTGGGAAGCCTCACTGGGGGCTCTTCCTCCTGTCCAGACTTTCAAGGTCAGGAGTCCGCACTGACCCAGGGAAAGCGGATGAGCCGTGTGTGCTGGGGGTGAGCTCAGGGCCCCTCTGCAGATGCAGCGTTGAGGCTTTCTCTGGGGGCCCTCTAACCTGTTCCCTACACCCCACCACCAAGCTTTTACCTACTTCCCTCCCTGGCCCCCAGAGCTCCTGGGGAAGCACCATCCACACCCTCCTACACTCACCTTTGTCACTGAGTTGCCTGAGCAGGTGTCTGGTTGGCTCTGAGGAAGAACAAACACAGGCAGGGTGAACGCAGGCCAGGAACAGCTACCCCTGGCCCAAGTCCCAAGCTCACAGCACCACCAGCCCGTCACCAGTTCAAGGTCCACTCCAGCTTGCCCCCAGCAAGCCTAGGGACTTGGAGACGCTCCTGGCAGTGTCACCCAGGCCACTCCCATCCCACTGCTGAGCCCAAGCCTGCAGCATGCTGCCCTGGCCTCTGCATTAGTGCATCTGCCACAGGGTTCCCCAGTTCCAGAGTCATGGGGAGGGGCTTTGTGCGGCCCCTTCAGAGCAGCCAGCTGTATCTCCACCTCAGGTCCCTCTGCCTCCCTTGCGAGGAGCACATCTGCATTAGCTACACCTACATTCAGTCCCTCACAGCACCCCAGGTGGAAAGCAGGTCACACCTGACTTCCTACAACCCTTAAGGCCTGCCATCACAAAGTCTCGCTGCCTGCTGGGGAGTGTGGCCCAGCTGGACAGGTGGTGACCTGGCTCTGGGGACAGGACACAAGACATCCATTATGGCTGTACACAGCCTTTCTGGGGACAGACCTGAGTCAGGAGGGCACAGAAAAGAGGACCTCATGTCAAGAGCCCTCCCTCTAGAGCCCTTAGCCTGTCACTATCACAGTCCAACTGGCCTTGAGCGGGAGGCTCAGGGCTGGGCTCAATTGTCTATGAACGTGGAGGCAGATGGTCTACCTGTGTCTGAGCTGATGCCTGCAGGAAGCAGGCTGAAGAGCTCCTTCTCTAAGATGCACACACGCACACATACACACGCACACCACACACCACGCACGCATGCGCTCTGCATCAATATAAGCAAACACCTAATTGTTTCTAAAGTGGAAAACAAGATGTTCTAGTCTTTCATTCCAAAACATGTAATTAAGGATAGTAAATAAGTCACAGCTAATCTAAGATGGAACAACAGTCCCTAGGCAGCCTATGGCGTGCTTGTCTGCCCGACGCGATTCTCTGGAAGGAAGAAGCAGAAAAGACCCTGGGCGGGCAGAGCAGATGGCTGAGCCAGGCACTAAGCTCTTGCACATGTGTGGCCTGAGCCTCCCTGTCCTCGGCTCCCCTCCTGCTTCCCGAGTCTCTCCAACTGATTTCTAACACACAGGAGGAGGAAGAGGGACGCCAGAGACAAGCATGCTAACCTCAGGAGGCGGGACACTGTTCAGTATGAGCAAGAGCTGCATTATGGACACACCCCGATGCAGGCTATCTCTATGGCAACCCAGCCTCCCTACCCCCACCCCGCCCTACAGTATCTGGCGGCTCACACCTCACCAATGATGCTGTGGCACAGGCCCCAGAAACGGAAAGGCTCAACCCCGGCCAGCACCCTCTACTCTGAATGTGCAACATGCTGCAGAAACGTATCTGCCTGCCAACAGGTAAAACCAAAGCACGAAAAGAAGCTACCAAATCTCAAAAACCCAACCATAATATTTTACAGACTCAAACCTCACAGTCATGTCAAAAATTTCTATAAAACAGTCTGAGTGTCTTAAATAGTTAAATTTTTTTAAAACAACTTTACCGAGATAATAGTTCTCTTACCATACATTTCACTCATTTAAAATGTGCAGTTCAGCTGGGGGCTTTAAGCATATTCACAGAGTTATACACAGAGCTAAAGTACTGGTGCTTATGTTGTGACTGTTACCACCGCCACTACCATCACTTGGACACTTCCATGTGCCAAGAGTCCCATGCTAAGCAACGGCAAGTTAAGGGTGAATGGTAGACACAAAGGAAAAAGAAATAAAGTAAGCTGCAGGTCGATTCAGAGCTTTTGATTTTCAAGACAGGATCTCACTATGTAGTTCAGGCTGGCCTCGAACTCACTAAGTAGCCCAGGCTCGCCTCAAATTTGTTGCGATCCTCCTGCCTCAGCTTCCCAGACCTGGGATTACAGGCATGCGCCACTACATCCAGCTTCAATCTGGGGCTTCTAACCATAAAACTTTTGTAACCATGCCAAGTTTGACCAGGGTTCGATATCTATCTAGAGTAATACCAAAGAACACAGAAACACAAGCGCTGTCTGGAGATCACCTGGCGACACCTTTTTGAAGGTCCAGGTTCACATATCAACCTACGTGGTGTTCAAGGGACATAAGGAACATGGCCATCAAAACCCAATGCACTTGTGGGTCTAAGCCAAGACAGAAAGATGATGGTTCTCATGTGACCCAACCTGCCCCTGGCTTAACCCAGATCAGTTCCTGAGCCTTGAGCTGAATGGCAGAGTGAAAACAGATGTAGAAAACGCACACACACTCATCACAGCAGGACTAAGAATAAAGGCAAGGTTTTTTCTTTCTGAATAGACGATTCATTTCGATAAATCCAAGAACACATTAGCAAGTCCAGTAATGGAAGAAAACCCAGGAGAGGAAAATGGAACTTTTTCCTAAGACCTAAAGTAAATATTTCCTGTCTGGATCTGGTGCCACTTGGTCTAACTCATTTTCCTGATGTCCTGCTTCTACTCTGCTGGTCCAGAACCCAGGCTGGGGACCACGCATGATGTCCAAGTGTTATTCCTGGCCAACGTGGCACACACTCTGAGTGCCAAAGAAAGGAGGCTCAGATGGAGGGGGAGCAACACGAGATGCCAAGGCCTAAATAAACAAGTGCTCCTAGGGCCTGGGAGTGGGGGGCTGCCCACCCTGGAGGACAAGAAGGCCCAGAGGAATATGCGCACAGTTGATACTGCAGATGTCCACTGGCCCTTCTCCGGGTTTATTAGAGAAGGAAAGACAACAACCCCAGGTGACATCCCAGCAGCCCCGCCGGATCTGGAGAGGCTGGTGCCCACACAGCCGCTCTCTTACCAGACTGCCGGCGCCCCTGGCGTGTTTGAGTGGACACCTCGTCCTGCGACGACCAAGCTTTCTTCAGCCGCTCTGGGCTGCGGCGATACCGACTGGGATCTGCATCCAGGACAGCTGATCAGGCTTCTTCTGGTTCCCCATTGGCCCCAGCCTGGTCCCTGATCACAGCCACCTGACCACCCCTGCTCCAGGGCCAGATCCTCCAGAGCTCCAGAGAACCTGAGTCCAGGGCCAGATCCTCCAGAGCTCCAGAGAACCTGAGCGCCCACTGTCCTCCACCTCTCCCACATCGGGCTCCGGGCACTGAGAAACCTGTCCCTCACATGCAGCTGATCCCCAGCCCTTGACAGGAGGAGCCCGCCTGTCTTTCCTGCTCCCAAAATAAGAGTCCCAGGCAAAACCTGCCTGGGACACAGCTTGAGCACAACTAGGGACAAAACAGGCAGAAAAGGGTAACTTACAATAGGAGTCCATTTCCAAGATGGCTTCCTTGGCCTAGAAGGAAAGGAAATCCACCGAGTTACCACCTTGCCACATACAGGGCCTCCCTCCTCGACCAGGACACCCCACAGCACCGCGCCAAGGCCTGGTCCTGCCGTCCAGCCAGAGCTGGTGTCCAGGAGGTGGGGCCCTCATAGGGACACATTCTCCAGCACCCGTCAGGGCGCCCGGGTGCCAACCTTCTGGGGAATGGTGGCATGATGGTTCTCCAGGATGAGCCTCTTGATGTGGTGAGTCCAGTTCCGTTTCTCCTCTGCCGTCCTGGCCTGCAAAGAGCCCCAGGGAAAGAGACCTGGAGTTACAATCACAGGCCGGAAGCTGCCCCGTCCAGGTGCTACTTCTGCTGGGGAGAAGCGGCAGAAAGAAGTGCCGTGCTGGGCACCACCTCCCCCAACACCACCAAGGGGTGCCCAAGATGCTCCCTGCTTTACAGATGGAACCATGGGGCAGCAGGCTGCCAGGTGAAGGTGCCCATGAGCCTGGAATCAACAGCGGGCGTGCCGGCAGCTCGGCCCCAGCCCTGCTTCCCCTCACCTGGATGTTGTACTGCTGTTTGCTGTGCTTGTAGTGAGTGACGGTGAAGCAGAGGGAGTCTCTGGTGCTTTCAATCAGCATCAGCGAGGAACACTGGGGGTAGAGGTGGAGGGCAGTCAGGCAGGGGGAGGCGGCCCAGGCCTCGACGGTCTCAGCATCGGGATGACGCTGGAGCCCCAGGGAGCAGACAAGAAGCAGGGGAGCCTGGGCCCCCCGGGAGGGAGGAGCCAGGGCGGCCTAGTTACCGGGATGTGACCCTTGTAGACGAAGTGATCTCCCCGCTTCTTGGTGATGAGCAGTGTTTTGTCGAAGAGGAAGAAAGTTCTCTCATTGCGCACGCGGTGCACGCGGAAGGTGCCCTCCAGGACAAGCTCCCCGTAGATGGTCAGGTCAGGGCCCTTCCAGCTGATGAGCAGAGACTGAATCTCCTGCAGGATGAAGGCCCGGTCCCCAGGGTCAGGGCTCATGGGCCCTGAGGCTACCCACAGCTTGCCCAACAGGGCGCCACACTCCCTCCCCCCAGCCCCACCAGGCCACCCATCCCTGTCTCCCCCAGCCTCCCGGCCCACAGCACCTGGAGCCGGACGGCGTGCTCGTGCCGCCTCTTCATGTCGTTGATGTACCAGGCCACACAGGTCATGGTGTCAATGGCCTCTTCCACCACCTCAAAGCCATCCTCTTCTCTATCAAAATGCTTGGCAATTTCCTGCTCGAGAGACAGAGTTTAGGAACTCTGTGAAGCCCTGGCCCTCCCTAAGGCCCACACCCCCGGGGGGCAGCCAGGCCTACCTGGAGCAGCAGGTGGTACTTGAGGATGCGCTGGACAGGCTTCAGCAGGTAGGAGCCCAGGGGTAATGAATGCTGCAGCAGCTCCTGCCGCTCTCGGAAGAACTTGGCCTGCTGCTTGTCCCGCATACATTCCGTCAGCGCGGCCACCGAGCTGGGAGTGGGGAGAAGGGGCCGTCACTCCCTGGGGGCGGCCTGCTGAGGAGGAAGGGGCTCCGGACTCGCCAAAGGGCTCAGCCACCCTCCTCGCAAGGGCTCTCGTTACTCACTTCGGGTAGTTGTTGCAATACTGGGTGTAGATATCAAACTCCTGGCTCTAAGGAGAGACCAAAAATAGTGACTTTCAAGGAGTTTCTCATGCGACTATAAACCAGGGAGGACCAAAGACAGGCCTCAGACCCCCTCCCCCAAGTGCTGACGGAGCTATCTTTGTAGTCATTTGTTTAGGTCAGTGGTAGGGAACCTACAGCACATAGGGCACAGCGGGCTGTTAGTATCATCGAAAGCTCTGAAAGGTTCGCTATCCCTGGTCTAGGGCACCCCATCTACCTAGCAGTCCCTAACCCTACCCCAGGACCACCTTCCATTCAAGGCACTGTGCCCACCCCTTCCCCCAGAGAGGGATCCCCAGAACTTATGTGTCCTCATATTGGGCCTTCCTGTCCCTCTGTGTAACCAGCAAGATGGGGCAAGAGGCAAGGACCCAGGCCTGCTTACCCTTTCCACAAAGCAGCTGGCCACAGCCACCGGGTCACTGTTGCAGCTGTCCAGGTCTCTGAGCAGCTGGCTGGATGGAGAGAGAGGCCATCAGGTGTGGCCTCTGGAGCCTCCTGACAGAGACGTGCCTCTGTCCCTCCTCCTGAGACCCAGCCCCCCAGCCCTGCTGTCATGCTAGGAGCCAGGGCTTCCACCCTGAGTGAGCCCTGCCCCGGGCAGCAACCACAGAAAGGATCCAGCACACTGCAAAGAGGAGAGCCAGGGAGCCCCACATGCTCAGCAAGCAAGTGAGAGAGGAAGGGGACACGAGTACCCACCTCAGGAGGGGGCAGCTCCTCTGTGGGCAGGCTCAAACACATAAAAGCAGAGATTAAAGGTGGAAGAAGAGAAGGGACTAACAAAGACGGGTCCGGATGGGAAGGATGAAGGATGTGGGGAGAGATAGGCGGAGCACCAGTACCCCTGATCCTAGAGGGCGGCACTGTGGGAACAGCACCCCCTGCCTCCTCCATCTGTGTGCCTCTCCCACCCCACTTGCCCATCTCCCCAAGTCTGGCCTGCAGCCTGCTTCCTAAACTCCCCCAGCCTCACGGGTCTCTGTCCATCTCTAGGGACCCAGGGGAAGGGTCCCCTCCTGTCCTACTGACACTGTTCCCCGGCCAGCGCCCTCCCCTGAGGGTCTGCAGTCCCAGGGCAGCAGACCTGGACAGTCCTTGCCAGGCCTTGTCCAGCCTCTCCTGTCCATCTTGCCTGCCCTGTGCATTCCACTAACGGGCAATCACCTCCAGGGAGTCCCACTTTTCTTGGAATCAGTGAGAAGGAGAAGAAATTACAAGATGTGCAGATGGGAAACAAAAAGAAGGACAAAGGCAGAGCGTCTGTGCAGGAGGGTCCGGCAGTCCCCTGAGAGGGTGCTGCCTTAGGCTGGACCCAGCAAGCGCACGTCCTTGAATGATCTCACCTGCCCATGAAAATTACATCAGCTCCAGGCACATTTTCCCAGCTGGTGTCTTCTCCCCAGCACGGAGCTAATTATGCCTCTCTCAGAGACAGACCACCCTTCCCACTCCTCAGAGATCCAGACCTAGACACACATGTCAAAGGCCAGAGCCCCAGGACACACAGGGCTCCTCCCCAAGCCAGCCCTGAGGGGCCCTGGGTAGCAGAACACAGTGAGGGTCACCCCTGTGCCCCCACATACCTGTTCAGCGCGTAGATGCTCTCTATGTTCCCAAACAGAGCACTGACTTGTTCCGCCTTCAGCAGCCCAGGCGTTTCGATGATCTTCAAGAGGTAGTCCTGTGTGGACAGAGGCACCTGGCTCGTCCCGTCTCCATCTTGTCCCCTCACTCCCCTAGCCACACGTCAACCCTGTCTTGCATTATACAGCTATGATGCAATTTCACAGGCAGCACCCACTGTACCGGGTTGGAAAGCGTCCACCCCAAAATTCACGTCCACTTGGCACCTCAGCAGGCAGCCTTACTTCCAAATAGGGGCCTTGCAGATGTCATTAGTGAGGCTTTCAGAATGATATCATACGATACTTAGAGCTCTAAATCCAGTGACTGGTGTTTGTATAAGAGGAGAGGACAGGGAGACACAAGGAAGATAATGGGATGAGATGAGGGTGGTGTAGCCACAGGCCAAGGAATGCTCAGAATTGCCAGCATCCACCAGAATCTAGAGGAGAGGCATGGAATGCATTCTCCCTTGGGGCTCTGGGCCATGGTCTTGACTATGGACTCCCGAGGGAGGATTGATTTCTGCTGTTCCGAGCTACCTGCCTCATGCTAAGTTGGTGTATATCCCCAGAAAGGCAGAGGTTGCCTCAGAAGCAGCCACACAACCTCTTTTCCTGTGTACCCCAAGCAGTGCAAAGCCCTACCCAGCCCTGGGAGTCAGCTGTGTCCCTGCTGCGCAGATGAGAGACCCAAGGCTCGGGAGGTCACGCGCCACAGCCAGAAAATGGCAGAGCAGGGAACTGGATATGCCTGTCTGGGCTCAGTCCCCACAGACACCCCTGCCAGTCTGGGGACCCCATTAACGGTGCTTACACCCCAGGGACCAGCAGAAGTGTTGTCACCCAAGCCGCCAATGTGGCTCAGTGTCCTGAGGACACAGGAGAAGTCACAGCCTCCAGGGACAGAGCCCAAGCTCCCCTACTGCTCCATGGGAGGTGGATGCGCCAGGGAGAATAATGCTCTTTCCACGCCTCGGCAGGCACTCACCTCCACGATGCTGCGCAGGTCCTGCACGTACATGCGTTCCGTTTCCACGATCTCCCGCACCACTCGGCCCAGATAGCTGAGCTTGTGGTGTGCGGCCCCCGCTGTCCGGCCACTGAGCGGGGAGAGGGGTCCCTTCGCATTCAGCCAGCCGCTGGAATTGTTGTTGCTGTTGGGGCCGTGCCCGTTCTGGGCCGCAGCCTCAGGGCCAGTGGGCTCCTCCATGGCGCTGCGGCTGTCACGGGAGGAGCCGGATGAAGACGTGGTGGAGGTCAGGCTTGCTGGCCGCTCCTGGCTGCCGTCTTGCTGGAGGGTGGCAGAGACAGGCATCCTGACATTGCTGCCTGGGGAGGGCACCTCGGGGAGATTCTGGAGCACAACAGACAGACAGAGTGGAGGGTCA